>JAXCGZ010002045.1:0-124239 GCA_037179515.1 Halocaridina rubra | reverse complement strand
TTCAGAATACTAAGGGTTGAAAGATCTGAGAGGACTGGTGGAGGGATAGCACTGCTCATAAGTGAGAGGATTCAAGTTGAAGAAATAAACTTGGCTATAGAAAGTGAGTTCAGGGAATTTCTTGTTGCTCGCATAAATACTGGGTCAGAGAGCATTATAATAACTGTTGTATACAACCCACCAAGGAACCAAAATAGGCTTGAAATTTATGAGGAAAGTCATATAGGTACTATTGAAGTCATAAACTCAGTTGTTAACATGGCACGGGAGAAAAAATGTAGGATTTTGATTATGGGAGACTTTAATCATAAAGAGATAGATTGGATAAATCTTGACCCACACAGTGGTGAGGACTCATTTGGGGCAAGATTCCTAGATTGCGTACAAGGGAATTTCCTACACCAACATGTAATGGAACCAACAAGAGCCAGGGGTGGGGATGAGCCATCACTACTTGATCTAGTGTTCACAGATAATGTGTTGGATATTGAAAATATTGAGTATGAACCACCAATTGGAAAGAGTGACCACTGTGTGTTGTTGATGGAGTATATCATTGAAGACATTCTTCCTGAGGGTAGAGGCACTGAGGACATGAGGAGGAACTATCCGAAAGGAGATTACATCAAAATGAAAGAGCTTTTTGCAGTTATTGACTGGAGAACCTTATTTTACAACAAATCTGTACAAGAAATGTATGACATCTTTTGTGAGAAATATGGGAAGATAGTAGATTGCTGCATACCTGTCACCAAAGTAGGTGTAATTCATGCCAGAGAGAAATGGTTCGATAATGGGTGTAAAAGAGCTAAGGAGTGGAGAGACAAATGCTGGAAAAGGTATAGGAGGAGAAAAAACATAAATGCCTGGCAAACCTACAAAAGAGCAAGAAATGACTACCTAAGTAAAAGGAGAGAGGCAGAGAGAGATTATGAGAGGGACATCACCAGGAAGGCTAAAGAAAATCCCAAGCTTTTCCACAGCTTTATCAGAGGAAAACTGAAGGTAAAAGAACAGGTTTTAAGGCTAAAGAGAGCGGATGGAAGCATCACTGAGACGGACGAAGAGATCTGCAAAGAATTGAACAAGGAGTTTCAGTCAGTATTTACAGTAGAAAATACCCCACCCCCTCAGATTGCAGTGATAGAAGCTCAAGGGCCGGTATTAGAGAACATCAACCTTACAGCCACAGAGGTATGCAAAGCGCTGATGGATTTAGATGTTCATAAAGCTACAGGTCCTGATGACATATCCCCTCATGTGCTTAAAAAATGCGCAAACACAATATCAGTGGCACTAAGTATCATATTTAAGGAGTCACTGGAGTCGGGGGAGATTCCAAGATGCTGGAAACAAGCAAATGTGATACCTATCTTCAAAAAGGGAAGGAGGGATACGGCTCTGAACTATAGACCAGTTTCCTTGACCAGCATAGTTTGCAAAGTTATGGAGAAACTACTAAGGAAACATATCTCTCTTCACTTGGAATCCTTCAACTTTTTGTCAGTGAGGCAACATGGCTTCAGAGAAGGAAGATCAACAGTAACAAACTTATTAGAATTTTATGATGAGGTAAGCCAAATCTTACAGGAAAGAGAGGGCTGGGCAGATTGCATATTCCTAGACTTCCAGAAAGCGTTTGACACTGTTCCACATGGGAGACTTATTAGGAAGCTGCAGTCAATGGCTAGAATAGGTGGAAATGTCTTGGAATGGATAAAAACTTACTTAGAAGGAAGGGAACAGAGGGTTAGAGTAAGACACTCAGTGTCTGAATGGAGAAGAGTTAGTAGTGGAGTTCCACAGGGTTCAGTTTTAGGGCCACTTTTGTTCCTTGTATATGTAAATGACCTACCAGAGTCTGTAAATTCATTCATGAATATGTTTGCAGATGATGCAAAGATTGTGAAGAAAGTAAAAAACGAGAACAATGGTAGAGAACTTCAGGAGGATCTAAATAATCTGCATGAGTGGTCAGAAAAGTGGCTAATGAAATTCAATACCTCAAAATGTAAGGTAATGAGAATGGGTACAAGTGCAAGAAGGCCCAAGCTTGACTACTCGGTGGCTGGAGTACAACTTCAAGAGACAGAAAATGAGAGAGATCTAGGAGTAAACATACTGGCAGATTTGTCTCCAGAAATACATATAAATGGCGTAGTAAGGGCAGCATATGCATTCTTATCAAATGTAAGGGTAGCCTTCAGGCACATGGACAAGGAAATGTTCAGAAATATTTATGTAACCTATGTGAGGCCAAAACTCGAATATGCAGCCCCCTTTTGGAATCCGCACTTGAAAAAGCACATAGCTAAGCTTGAAAAAGTTCAAAGACATGCCACGAAACTGGTACCAGAAATACGCAATCTCGGTTATGATGAGAGGCTGAGGGAATTAGACTTGCCATCACTCGAAGCTAGAAGAGTAAGGGGGGATATGGTGACAGTCTTTAAATTCCTTCATGGTTATGATAGAGTGGATAGGGATCGATATTTCGATATGGCTGGCTCTAGAACTAGAGGTCATAGTTTGAAGCTTCGTAAGAAAACTTCTTTGCAGGATGTAAGGAAATACTTTTTCAGTGTAAGAGTAGTTGATAATTGGAATTGGCTAAGCGAGGAGGTAGTTAATGCTATCTCAATCCATAGTTTTAAGGACAGGTACGATAAGTATCACTAAGTCTAAAATGGAACCGATCAGGAGACGGGAAGATACGAGCTTTGGGCTCTTTCCGTAAACACAATTAGGTAATCACAATTAGGTAATCACACACACACACAAGAAAACTTCTTTGCAGGATGTAAGGAAATACTTTTTCAGTGTAAGAGTAGTTGATAATTGGAATTCGCTAAGCGAGGAGGTAGTTAATGCTATCTCAATCCATAGTTTTAAGGACAGGTACGATAAGTATCACTAAGTCTAAAATGGAACCGATCAGGAGACGGGAAGATACGAGCTTTGGGCTCTTTCCCGTAAACACAATTAGGTAATCACACACAGCTAGAAGAGTGAGGGGGGATATGGTGACAGTCTTTAAATTCCTTCATGGTTATGATAGAGTGGATAGGGATCGATATTTTGATATGGCTGGCTCTAGAACTAGAGGTCATAGTTTGAAGCTTCGCAAGAAAACTTCTTTGCAGGATGTAAGGAAATACTTTTTCAGTGTAAGAGTAGTTGATAATTGGAATTCGCTAAGTGAGGAGGTAGTTGATGCTATCTCAATCCATAGTAAATGAGGAGACGGGAAGATACGAGCTTTGGGCTCTTTCCCGTAAACACAATTAGGTAATCACATGGACAAGGAAATGTTCAGAAATATTTATGTAACCTATGTGAGGCCAAAACTCGAATATGCAGCCCCCTTTTGGAATCCGCACTTGAAAAAGCACATAGCTAAGCTTGAAAAAGTTCAAAGACATGCCACGAAACTGGTGCCAGAAATACGCAATCTCAGTTATGATGAGAGGCTGAGGGAATTAGATTTACCATCACTCGAAGCTAGAAGAGTGAGGGGGGATATGGTGACAGTCTTTAAATTCCTTCATGGTTATGATAGAGTGGATAGGGATCAATATTTTGATATGGCTGGCTCTAGAACTAGAGGTCATAGTTTGAAGCTTCGTAAGAAAACTTCTTTGCAGGATGTAAGGAAATACTTTTTCAGTGTAAGAGTAGTTGATAATTGGAATTGGCTAAGCGAGGAGGTAGTTAATGCTATCTCAATCCATAGTTTTAAGGACAGGTATGATAAGTATCACTAAGTATAAAATGGAACCGATCAGGAGACGGGAAGATACGAGCTTTGGGCTCTTTCCCGTAAACACAATTAGGTAATCACACACACACACACACACACACACACACACACACACACGTGTATTGGAACCAACGAGGGCCAGGGGTGAAGATGAGCCATCACTACTTGATCTAGTATTCACAGAACGTGTTGGATATTGAAAAAATTGAGTATGGAACACTAATCATCGGAAAGAGTGACCACTGTGTATTGTTGATGGGGTATATCACTGAAGATGTTCTGCCCGAGAGTAGAGGCACTGAGGACATGTGGAGGAACTATCCAAAAGGAAATTACATCAAAATGAATGAGCTATTAGCAATTATTGACTGGAGGACCTTATTTTACAACAAATCTGAACAAGAAATGCACGACATCTTTTGTGAGAAATGTGGGAAGATAGTAGATTGCTGTATACCTGTCACCAAAGTAGGCGTAATTCATGCCAGAGAGAATGGTTCGATAATGAGTGTAAAAGAGCTAAGGAGTGGAGAGATAAATGCTGGAAAAGGTATAGGAGGAGAAAAAGCATAAATGCATGGCAGACCTATAAAAGAGCGATAAATGAGTACCTAAGTAAAAGAAAAGAGGCAGAGAGACTATGAAAGGGACATCAACAGGAAGGCTAAAGAAAATCCCGAGCTTTTCCACAGCTTTATCAGAGGAAAACTGAAGGTAAAAGAACAAGTTTTAAAGCTTAAGAGAGAGGATGGAAGCATCACTGAGATGGATGAAGACATCTGAAAAGAATTGAACAAGGAGTTTCAATGAGTATTTACAGTAGAAAATACCCCACCCCCTCAGATTGCAAAGATAGAAGCTCATGGGCCGGGATTAGAGAACATCATCCTTTCAACCACAGAGGTATGCAAAGCGCTGATGGATTTAGATGTCCATAAAGCTACAGGTCCTGATGATATATCCCCTCATGTACTTAAAAAATGCACAAACTCAATATCAGTGGCACTAAGTATCATATCTAAAAAGTCGCTGGAGTCAGGGGAGATTCCATGATGCAGGAAACAAGCGAACGTGATACCTATCTTCATAAAGGGAGTGAGGGATACAGCTCTAAACTATAGACTTGTTTTCCCTGACCAGCATAGTTTGCAAACTTATGGAGAAACTACTAAGGAAACATATCTCTCTTCACTTGAAATCCTTCAACTTTTTGTCAGTGAGACAATATGGCTTCAGAGAAGGTAGATCAACAGTAACAAACTTATTAGAATTTTATGATGATGTAAGCCGAATCTTACAGTAAAAAGAGGGCTGGGCAGATTGCATATTTCTAGACTTCCAAAAAGCATTTGACACGGTTCCACATGGGAGACTTATTAAGAAGCTGCAAGCAATGGCTAGAATAGATGGAAATGTCTTGGAATGGATAAAAACTTACTTAGAAGGAAGGGAACAGAGGGTTAGAGTAACACACTCAGTGTCTGACTGGAGAAGAGTTAGTAGTGGAGTTCCACAGGGTTCAGATTTACGGCCACTTTTGTTCCTTGTATATGTAAATGACCTACCAGAGTCTGTAAATTCATTCATGAATATGTTTGCAGATGATGCAAAGATTGTGAAGAAAGTAAGAAACGAGAACAATGGTAGAGAACTTCAGGAAGATCTAACTAGTCTGCATGAGTGGTCAGAAAAGTGGCTAATGAAATTCAATACTTCAAAATGTAAGGTAATGAGAATGGGTACAAGTGCAAGAAGGCCCAAGCTTGACTACTCGATGGCTGGAGTACAACTTCAAGAGACAGAAAATGAGAGAGATCTAGGAGTAAACATACTGGCAGATTTGTCTCCAGATATACATATAAATGGCATAGTAAGGGCAGCATATGCATTCTTATCAAATGTAAGGGTAGCTTTCAGGCACATGGACAAGGAAATGTTCAGAAATATTTATGTAACCTATGTGAGGCCAAAACTTGAATATGCAGCCCCCTTTTGGAATCCGCACTTGAAAAAGCACATAGATAAGCTTGAAAAACTTCAAAGACATGCCACGAAACTGGTGCCAGAAATACACAATATCAGTTATGATGAGAGGTTGAGGGACTCAGACTTACCATTACTCGAAGCTAGAAGATTGAGGGGGGATATGGTAACAGTCTTTAAATTCCTTCATGGTTATGATAGAGTGGATAGGGATCGATATTTTGATATGGCTGGCTCTAGAACTAGAGGTCATAGTTTGAAGCTCCGTAAGAAAACTTCTTTGCAGGATGTTAGAAAATACTTTTTCACTGTAAGAATAGTTGATAATTGGAATTTGCTAGGCGAGGAGGTAGTTAATGAAATCTCAATCAATAGTTTTAAGGACAGGTATGATAAGTATCACTCAGTAGAAAATGGAACCGATCAGGAGACGGGAAGATACGAGCTTTGGGCTCTTTCCCGTAAACACAATTAGGTAATCACACACACACACACACACACACACACACACACACGGACTAAAGGTCACAGTTTGAAGCTTCATAAGAAAACTTTTTTGTAGGATGTAAGGAAGTACTTTTTTTAGTGTAAGAGTAGTTGATAATTGGAATTTGCTAGGCGAGGAGGTAAGTTAATACTGACGCAATCCATAGTTTTCAGGACAAGTATGATACGTATCACTAAGTACAAAAATGGAACCGACCAGGAGACGGGGAGTTATGCGTATAGAGCTCTTTCGCATAAGGACAATTAGAGAATTACACATACCATACACTTTGTATCTCCGAATGTTTGTAAGTCGATGAGCATCTTACAATGATGTATTTCTAAATCTGAAATGTTATATAATGCCCACTTCAGAGGTTTTCCTTTTCTTCTAAGATGTCAAAGTTATTGAACAAAACTATATATTAAAATTTTCAGAGATAAACAGTGCAGAGAAAGCAGCTCAAGAACAGGTCTGCTAACTGCTTCTTATATCTGACGCTCATGTAGAATTCATGAATTACAGCTATTTACATAATATGAATGTGACTGGTTTTAAATAAAAGACCCAAAACTAACTCCAGGCAGAAATTCCTTCCAATTTTTTAAAATAATACTTGTCATGGTGCACAATATTTGTTCTAGTGCACATAGCAATTTCGCATATTTTCTGGTCAATCTTTTACTGATATTCTTTGCAGTATGTTAGGAGCATTATTGGATTGGGAAGAATATTAGAGGGCAACTGTGCAAAACCGAAAGCATATTTTGTTTTATGTTACCAGTGCAGTGTGCAAACAATCTCCCTGTAATGTTAATTTTTGCTAAAGTGAGATTTCTTATACCAACTGGTCAAAGCAAAAATAAAAGAGTTGCGTGGAGAAAGAGACAAGAAATGTCAGTTCTTTATGAAAAAGAGCTAAGACATTTCCAAAATTAAGAAAGAGACATATGTCACATCGTTTTCTAAGTCAGTCAGCCATTACATCTCCTTCTATAGCGGGCATTGAGCTGAGACATCCACATGCTAATAGCATTTCGAACATGACAAAGTCCATTTAAGTGGTGAATGTGGATGAACAAATACTCTTGTGCAGTGAGTGGAAATATTTCAAGCTCTAATGTGCAAGTTCAAAAGTACAAGAAAACTTTACGAACAGTATTTAAGAAAAAATAAATACAATACAATGAACTCTGACCTCGGTATAATATGTGGAGAACCTTGTACCAATAATGTTCCCAAAGTCTGCAAAAGTATCTGGTGGGCCAAAAGCCCAACAACCAGTGTTCGGAAAGGTACTCGAATGGGCTCTCCTTCTTCAGGCAGATCCGTGTACTTTGCAAGCTTTGCAGGAAGGTTCGATTCTTCAGGATACAATAGGAATATGAAGGAGCGATCCTCGGCGTCTGGATTCTCTACTGCAGCAGAAAGGGTATTACGCTGTGTTTCCAGCAAAAAAACCTGAAAGCATAAAAGACAGAAAACAGTTACTCATTTACAACTGTGAATTGCTACATAACTTAAAACCTTATGGCCATGAAAGGAAGGGAGTAAATAATGACTCATGCACTTTCAAATGGATTACTTATAATCAATAAAGGTCTTATCCATCCCTGCTTAGAGTACTGCTTGCACATCTGGTGTGCTTCTTTTACTTATCTTCTTGATAGGGCTGAATCTAAGGCAGTCACTCTCAACAATGACTGTTCTCTTACTTTTAGTCTGGATTCTCTTTCTCTTCGCCATAAGATATCACTCCTTTTTCTTTTCTATCACTACTACTTCCATCCCAGCTCTGATGAGTTGGTGAGTTGCAACCCTCCCCCACTGCTGAGGCCACATAACACTCACCAAGCGGCCTATTCTCACGAGTACTGTGTGAAGATTTGTAGCTCACAGATTGGTCAGTTCAGTGACTGCTTCTTCCCATCCACCTCCAGACTCTGGAACTCTTTTCCTCCTTCTGTCTTCCCTAATATTTATAACTTATCTTCCTTCAAAAAGTGGATCTATCGTCATCTCATGGCCTAATCTTGCCATATCTCTAGGTCCTCAGGTACTTCGACTATATTTTCATCCTGTCCTTTTCCTATTGTGTATTACTCCCCTATATCTACCTTGTCCTTAACCTTCTACTTTTCTTCATCTTAATAGTTTCATTGTGCCCGAGCATGATGAGGGTAATTTTCTTGCCCATCCCAGTGTCACACTTACGAAAAAAAAAAAAATTAATGGCAGGACCACAGAGTTACCTTCTGAAGGATTCTATTTCCATGGGCATAAAATAGTTCATGCCAGATTAAGAACCATTCTGCCATAGGAAAAGGATTAATATCTTAGTAATGTATGTTATGACCACCTTTTAATAAGGGCAACAGTTGAGAGAACTTCAAATACCACACTAATGACCAGTAAGATATTACCCTTAGAGAGGCATGACATATTACCCATGAGGCACATCCCTTCACCAAAGAAGATTTAAGGTAAAGTAACAAAAGAAAAAGAATAGGGACAACGTAGTATCTGTTGATATACCACCCTCACTAGAAACAAAGAGTAAATAAAAATTTAGAAGGTAGGAATTAAACAATATTCTAATACATACCACAGCCATGCATTGCTCAACATCTTAATCATACTCTAAATTGGTGGCTGTTACTCGTTTGGACATTAAGAGATCTCGCTTGGACATTAAGAAATCATCATTTTTACAAAAAAACTTATGTAAATATCCAAGATATGTGCTAAGAATACACTTACATACACAATGATCTTATTTTGTCATAGTAATGAACGAGTAAAAGCACACAACCATTCTCCCATCTCACCCACAATTTCATCCCCAGCACACTGACTGGGTCATCCATACGGTAACTGGGCAAGCACTATTTTACCATAAGGCTCAACAATCATAGATGGAGTAACCACATAACTTCATCTTGTAGCAACCTCTCAACACCCACAAATCCCTCTGCACTAAAGTGCTAGAATATTCCCTTGGCCAAAATCTTCCATTCATAATCGCTCTCCACCATCTGGATCCTATAATTTTCTCTTCCCTACTTCATTGTAATACCATGTGTATCCAAGGCTCTTTTCACTCAATCCATCCGTCTGAGCATAAACCATTAATGTATCACGAAAATGTTCAGATGTGGTAATATTTGTGGAAGAGTTAGTACTGTTCAAACGTGGTTACAGTTCATTACAAACAGTAACAGAAAAAAAGAAAGAATACATAACTGACAGAGAAAGCTTATTGATCAAACAAACACTAGATAAAGAGAAGTCTGTGATAATCAGAGCCATTTGTGATTTTCGAGTGTCAATAAGGAAGGAGAGACAAACACAAATAAGACTATGATCTAGGAATGATATAGATGGCTAGCATATTACGTAACGAATTAGACTAGGGGCTAGGAAATATAAGAATGGCTGGCGTATTATCTAAGAATGATAAGGATGGCTGCTGTATAATGTAGTCTGATAATTTTGCAAGCAGTCAACAACTTGGTAAGTACGTTGGGGAGGGAAAGGCAAAATAAATTAAGGTAACTTTTGATAAGGAGGATGCATAAAAAGAAGCAATGATAAAAATAAAAACATCCATAAGACTCAAGGAAACTGGACGCAAGAAAAGATGGAAAAATATAACATCTGGTTACAAAAGCATAAAGTAAAATGAGGGAAGAAATGAGGAAGGGAAAAAGAATTTTTACTTCATGGTTCATCTGAACATAGTAATAATAAAGAAAAATTTAGGAAACCAAGGCTAATGGGGTAACTGGTAAGGCAGTAAAATTAAAGGGTGGGATACACAGTAAAAAGGCAGATATAATAGCAGTTACAGAGACAAAATTACATGAAGAAATAAATAGTTAAAATTTTTCTGCTAGTATGTAAAAATTTCTAGGTTGAAGAAGTAACTCTTGCTATTTGAAGTGTATTCACAGAAATTTTTGTCAACACTCGTAAGTATGGGTTCAGAGAGCATTAAAGAAGCTGTAGTATATAATCCACCTAGGAATCAACAAAGATGAGAGATGTACAAGGAAATTCATATGGTTACACTAGAAGTGATATAGTCAATTGAAGACAATGAAAGTGAGAGTGTAGGATATTAATTAAAAAGGATTTAAATAACAGCATAATAGATTAAAATAAGTTTGACTCACACAGGAAAGAGTACTATTGGGTCGAAATCCCTAAAATGCATTTAAGGATGTTTTTAGTAATAACATGTACTGAAACCACCAAGGGCCAGGGGAGGAAGAGTACTATCACTGCTTGATAACATTTTGAATACTGGCAAAACTGATTATGAGCCATCGATGGGAAAAAAATTACCACTGTGTACTGCTGATAGAGTAAATCATGGAAAAAGTTCCGCCTTAGAACAAGGGGACCGAAAAGGAAATGGGAGAGAGCTATCCTAGAGTAGATTACAAGAAGATTTACAATAGTTTTACAGGTATTGAAAGGGGGCACCTTTTTTAAAAATATATGTGTACAGATAAAAAAATCTTTATGTGAGAATTATGAGAGGGTGGATAGCTGTTGCATGCTATCAACAAGAATAGGAATTATTAATACCAAACAGAAACGGTAAAAAAAAAAAAAGCTGAAAAAGTATAGAAGGAGAAAAAGTATATGTGCATGCCAAATTATAAATAATCAAGAAATGAGTACCTAAGTAAAGAAAGAGAGGAAGAGGGGATTACGAGAGGGTATTACCAGGTAGGCTAAAGAAAATCCCAAATTTTTCCAAAGCTTTGTCGGAGGGATGAAAGAATAATCCAATCCCTCATATTGCACAGGTGAGAAAACAGAAGCTTGCATTAGAGAGCTCCATCTTTTCAGCTACAGAGGCAAGTAAAGTATTAATTTCATAGATTCTCGTAAAGCTATGAGGCTGGTTATGTGTCCACTTATGTACTTTAAAAACGTGCATCATATATGGAAAGTCAGTGGAATCTGGAGAGATTTCATAATCCTGGAAAAAGTGAGCATTTTATCTATATTAGAAATGTGAAGGAGAAACACAGCTTTAGACATAAGGGTTGTTTCACTAGCTAGCATAGTTTGCAAATTTATGGAGCAACAACTGAGAAAACACATTTTTCTTCACTTGAAATCCTTCACCTTTCTGTCAGTGAGACAACATAATTTCAAAGGAAGCAGGTTTGCACTAACAACTGGGTAAGTAGAAGCTGAGTGAGTGAGTGCGAAGTGATGTTAACAATATAACTTGCTGGAACTTTGTGATTAGGTACAACTTTTTTTTATGAGTGTGACACTGGGACAGACAAGAAATTGCCCTCATCAAGCCCAAGCAAGAAGAAAACATTAAGACAAAGAAAATGTAGAAGGTTAAGGACAAGGCAGAAATAAAGGAATGATAAACAATAGGAAAAGGACATACTGAAAGAATATTCGAAGCACTGAGAACCTAGAGATATGGCAGGATTAGGCCCTAAGATGACGACAGATCTGCTTTTTGAAGGAAGATAAGTTATAAGAATTAGGAAAGACAGAAGGAGTAAGAAGTTCCAGAGTCTGGAGGTGCATGGGAAATAGTCACACTGACCAATCCACGAGCTACTAATCTCCACACAGAACCTGTGAAACGAGGCAGCTTGGCAAGTGTTATGCAGCCTTGGCAATGGGGGAGGGATGTAACTCCCCAACTCATCACAGCATCGTTGGAAGTACTATCGATAAAAAAGAGAGATGATACCTTACGGCAAAGAGAAAGAGAATCCAGATTAAAAGTAAGAGAAAGCTCACTGATGAGTCTAACTGCCTTAGATTCCACCCTATCAAGAAGATAAGTATAAGAAGAAGCACCCCAGATATGGGAGCCGTGCTCTAAGCAGGGATGGATAAGACTTTTATAAATTTTAAATAACTGTAATGAAAAAAAACAATGATGAAAACCGAACAGATCCCCCAGTATTTTGGATGCAGATTTAGAAATTTGGATTATGTGATTCCTCCAAAAGTTAGAGGCTATAGGGATTCCTAATATGGAAATAGAATTAAGAGGGTAAATTTCGTCAGTTTCCTAGACAATAGGGCTATCAGGATGAGAAGATAAAGATTTATCCAGGAAGTGTCTTGGAGGCATTAAATTTAAATCTTGAAAGAAAATATGGCTGGGCAGACAACATATTACTAGATTTTTAAAGGGCATTTGACACAGGCCCACAAGGAAATCTCATTAAGGAGCTGCAAGTAATGGAAAGAATAGGTGGAAATTTTTTGAAGTGCTTAAATTTTAGAAGAAAATGAGTAGGTCAGAGTAGGATATTCCATGTCGGACGACTGGGGAAAGGTTAGCACAGGGGATCCGCAGATTAATTTTCGGGCAATCTACATTCCTTATATGTGTAAATGATCTGTCGGAGTCTGGAAATGTATTTTCATCAGGATTAAAAGATTGCAAAGAGAGTAAAAGGTGAAGACAGTGGTAAAGGACTTCAGAAAGACCTAAGTAGTCGGCATGAGTGGTCAAACATGTGGCTAATGAGAATCAATATCTCAAAATGTAACGCAATGAGAACAGGCAAGAGTACAAGAAGGCCAATATTTGGGTTATTAAGAGCCGAAGATGAGCTTTAAGAATTGATGAACTGGCAGATTTGTATCTTAAATGCATATATATGAACATAACTCTCCCTCATTCAATTATAAAAGATTATGAATTTTGACATTAATAATCTAAATTACAGTCGATAGCACAAGTGCAAAAAGAGTTATGAGCTTAGATTACACAGTGAAGCACCAAAAACCAATGCTAATGACTACTTCTTAATAAAATTTCTTATGAAATTCGAAATGTTCTTCCTACTATAGCCATAATAACCAAATAGCAAAATTAGCTGCTTGAGTTCATCAGATGGCTATATGCGTATTAAGGAGTTCACACCTTGAAAAGCAACTGCATTCATAATTTATTGAGTAACAAATAAAATGATAAAGCAGTCTACGGGCTTATAATCTAAAGATTTCATGTCTCCTGATAAAAATCTTAAACTATCCACTAAGTCTCGCACAGCAAATAGAGTATCATAATATATACCAGGAATTATGGGAGCATTTGATGACTGCTTTCCTGAAATTATAATGCATGATAATGAGGAATTTCATCCATATATGCAATAATCTCTTCAGTTTGGAAGCCCAACACAAACACGAAGAAAATTCGAGAAGATATGCAAAGACCTGTAAATTAACATCTGATTTGTGTTGAGTTTAGTCAACACAAATAAAATATTCACACCATGGCCGAGTTGGTAGAGCAACTTTGACTCATCAGGTTGTCGCTTCCAGACCTGTCACGGCCCGAGGTTAGAAAGGGCATGCACTAAGGGCAACAGTCACATTGCCAAAACCAAAATTTTTCAAAATAAAGCATCGTCTTTGTTCTTAATAGAAAAGGGAGTCTGTGGCGAAAAACCTGATAATTTGTGGCGATTTATATGAGAACATTAAATAAATCATACCAATTTCTTGCCAGTAGGATACAGATAATTTAGAGACGACTTTCTAAGTAATAAAATTTTTTACTGGATATGGAAGTCAGAATAACAGAGCTGCAATACGAAAATTACAATTTGCAACCAGTAATTCCTAAGGTCATGGTTTAGAGTATATTATATAAAATGCGACATACACAGGAAACTTTAAAGAATAGAGTTGCTAAGCCTTGGAAAATTCTTTCTCATGATGCTATAAATTATGAAACTAATGATCAAGTACAAAAGCAAGCAAAATTTTGTTGCTGAGAAAATTTAAGCTAGTTCTCCATGAATGTGGCCATCAAGCTGGATATCCTTAAGCATAATAGTCATTCTCTTGCTTGAATGGAGCACATCAAAGCATCTTCAAAGAGACACCAAGAAAGGCTCAGAAGCCTCTCACAAAGCCATGTCTGGCAGTTGCAATAAAAGCTCAGGTTAAAAATTGTTGACCAAACCTGATTGTGATCAAATGATATTCAGTGTTTTTAAATATGAGTTATATCATATGCAATGACAAAAATGTGTAACAACATCTAAAACGGAAAGAAAATGTGGTTAACCTTATTACCAATTGTTGGAGAAGAAGTTAATTTATCACTAGTTATTAAAGTTGGGGCTGTCCTCTAAAAGGGAAGTGGATGAGCTTTGGATAACATTTTAAATCATTCTTGGACCTATTCCGAAGATAAGCATATAAAGGATTTAGCCTTCATACTTGTAACCCTTTGAGTAAAAGGAGAGATGTCTAGGGGTCAGAGAATATTATTAATAAGGAAAATGCTTGACAATGAGTTAGCAAATATAGATAGTCAAGGGAAAATACACGGTTTAGTGCTTTGAGAGTATATGTGGTCACCATGGCCAAGCAGTAACACTTGCGATTTAGATTCATTGGGTCGAAGGTTCGCGGCCCGCCATGATCTGAGGTTAGAAATGGCAGTCACTCAAGGTAACGATCACAACTGCCAAATCCAAAGTCCTTCGCAGGAAGGCATCGTCCCAGCCCTTAGTACATAAGCGATTCCGTGAAGTAAAACCAATCACAATGCTTTAAGATTTTATATGCATGGCTAAGAGATGGATCAATTAACTTTCCAGATTAATCTTTAAAACCTGAACTGCCTTGATGGTCAAAGTGAAAGAGATACAAATTATAGAATCGAAGCAAAGTAACAAAATTCGAATATTAGAAATAAAAGTGGTTAGAATATTTTTTAAAATTGATGTCTTAGATTCTATATCTTAGGTATCAAATACCTGGTGAGATAACTGTCGTAATCTGTCGCTGTCTTTGCTGGTGCAATCTCTCCTAGCGGCTACTTTCACCTGCCCTACGTCACCATAAAAGTTTGGAGAATCGGGATGGAAGAGATTCATCAGTTGATACAATGGATAAAGTGCAATCTGAAATGAGATTTATTATAAACAGGTATAATATATCAACTGCAGAAAAATGTAATGTTCAAGGTACTTCTAAGAATCACTTTAATAAACACACTGTTATGGCAAGACATATCAGTACTAAACTCATAAGAAGAGTGACGTGTAATATAATACACTTATAACAGGTTAAGAGTGATCATGATTTATTCACAAGAGTACTTCCACTGCTATCCTAATGATTGCATACACCGACTCTCCAGATATTAAAATGTTCTTTATATGAGAAGCATTTCTAAAATAAACTATAATATCTCCCCTGAGAAGCATTTCTACCGTTTTCAGTTCAAAGTCTATGTCAGTGATTTATTAAATGCTTGTATTACCTATAAGCAACAGTGACAGAATATATAAAATCTACATTTACAATCAGGAAAATATATACAACAATACCTGGCAACTGCGATGCAAAGCACACACAACAACATCCCAAAACCTGGGTGGTAAACAAGTGCCACAACTTCCTATGACATGCCTAAAAGAAAATAGAAAAAAATATAAACATACATTTATATGGCTTATAACAAAGTTTTTTTGTAAACACCATATATATATATATATATATATATATATATATATATATATATATATCTATATATATATACACCTAGTTCTCAGAATAACGCCTAGATAGGTTCTCAGAAGTGTCGGGTAAATTGAAAATCGTGTGAAAAAATGAGTCGTTTTCCATAGGAAACAATGATAAAGGGCATAGATACATTCCAAACCTTACATAGACACACCATGCAAAAGATATAAGATAAGTAAAAAACATATTTTATTACGACAGAGCAAAGCAGAAAGCCCTGTATCTATTCTTAAGAGAATACAATAGATATTCATATTCACTTTACAGCTAGATATTAACATACATTCCTGTACTGTACTCTATTATGCAGTGGGCAACAGTCATACAGTACATTGGGACATGCATGGTGGCCATGAGCAAGTAACTTATGCAGTAGAAGAGGAGGAGGATGCAGGAGAACGAACCTATCAGCAAATGTAAACAAAGATAAATAAAAAATTATAAATAACCAAAGCAAGACTAAAAAACGAAAAAAAAAAAAATTATGCAATGCCTAAATTTACCATATGACTGATTACAAAAACTTAATCTACATTCTCTAGAGAGGCGCAGAATTAGGGAGGATATGATTGAGGTGTATAAATGGTGTAAAGGGATTAACAAGGGTGATATTAATAAAGTTTAAAAAATTCATGATCAAACCAGAACTCGTAATGGGTAATGGAGATAAACTTGATAAATTTAGGTTCAGAAGGGAAATTGGTGAAAATTGGCTTGGTAATACCGTAGAGTAGCTGAAGAATGGAACAGGACTCCTAGTAGATAATAAATGCCAATATACATATATATATATATATATATATATATATATATATATATATATATATATATATATATATATATATATATATATATATATATATATATATGTAATGATGATGATGATCTTTTCTTATCATAATCCTCTTTGTACTCGTGGAAGAAGCGTAAAAAGAAAAAAAAAATATATATATATTTTTTTTTGCGGGCATTATTCGCGAAATTAGAATATTTTTACTATTATTTTTGGGGGGCATAATTGCTATTTCGTGTATAAAAAAATCGCGTATAAAAGGAACAAGGTGTGTATATATATATATATATATATATATATATATATATATATATATATATATATATATATATATATATATATATATATATATATACCCAGTTCTTGGATTAACGCGAAGATAGGTTCTCAGAAGTGATGTGTAATGTAAATATCACGTAATGAATCGAGTCATTTTCCATAAGAAACAATGATAATGGGCATAGATACATTTCACAACCGTACATAGACATACTATGCCGCCAAAGAAATAAGTAAAACATATTTTACAAGTACATAACAAAGCAGAAAGACCTGTAGTTATTTTTATTTAAAAGATATTCAGATTTACTGTACAGCAAGCAAATTAACATACTGTATTATGTGGTGGGCAAGAGGCATACACTGGGATGTGCATGGTGGCGGTGAGCACATAGCTTAAGCGGTAGAAGAGGAGGAGGATGTGGGAGAACGAACCTCTATCTGCAAATTTTTTGCTTCTGGACGCTTTTTCCCTGACAATGTTATATGGCAAGAGTATTTGCTGTTCGTTCTTAATGCGCATCCACGTACTTAGCATTTTTTCCATTCTCTCCATAATATCCGATCGCATTAAGCGGTAGAAGAGGAGGAGGTTGCGGGAGTACGAACCTCTATTTGCAAACATTTTTGCTCTCGCACGCTTCTTTCCTGACGATATTATATGACAAGTTTGTTTGCGCTAATGCTTATCCACGGGAAGATACGAGCTTTGGGCTCTTTCCCGTAAACACAATTAGGTAAGTACATACTTAGCATTTTTTCCATTCTCTCCATAATATCTGATCGCATTAAGCGGTCGTAAGGCATTTCACAGATGCCTAGAGCCGCTAGAGGGCAGAGTGCACACTTAGAAACACGCCGTCACAGGAAGGCATACAGAGCCCATGTCATTTTAGTCTGAAGTCAGCCTTTGCCAGGGCCAGAACTTACGTCCATAACTTTAAAGAAGAAGATGCATATCTGTTAACACTGACCTCGCTGCCTAATCTAAAATAATATATTAAGAAGTTCGGGTGAGAATAATTATCGTATAAAGAGAAGCAGTATACGTCACTGGTGGCATCAGTGGGATCCGAACCCACGTCTCCGAAGAGACTGGTGAAACGAGAAAAGAATAATGAATACAGAAGAGACAAATATTAAAAAATGCATCTCTGGAAGAAATGTTCAAGTGAGAAGAAACTTCTAGACGCTTACAAGTAGCGGTTTGTTCTTAATGCTCATCCACATACTTAGTATTTTACCATTCTTTCCATAATATCCAATCGCATTAATCTGTTGTGAGGCATTTCATAAATGCCTAGAGCCGCTAGAGGGCAGAGTGCGCACTCAGAAACCCACCACCACAGGAAGGATACATATCCCATGTCATTTTAGTCTGAAGTCAACCTTTGCTGGGGGCAGAACTTACGTCCATAGTTAGACACCTCCCCCTAAGGGGGCGGGAATAGTGAGTGACAGGAACTATAAGAATGGGAGCTTTGAGGTGTTAAATAAGTGTATACGCTAATAAATAACTTTAAAGAAGAAGATGCATATATGTTATCACTGACCTCGCTACCAAATCTAAAATAATATATTAAGAAGTTCGAGTGAAAATAATTATCGCAAAGAAAGAAGTACTATACGTCACTGGTGGCAGCGGTGGGAACTGAATCCATGCCTCCGAAGAGAATGGTGAGACGAGAAAAAGAATAATGAATACAGAAGAGACAAATATAAAAAATGCATCTCTGGAAGAAATGTTCGAGTGAGAAGAAACTTCCAGATGCTTAAAAGCAGCGACGCCGAGAAAGCCTCAGCTCCGCCAGCATCAAGTTACCAGAACCAGTCCCTCCTCTCCCCCATCCCCGTATTGGCAAGGTCCTCCAGAGAAAGAATTGTCCCATGCGGCCTCCGTGTACACAACCGTCACAGTGCACCTCACTGTGACCGGGGCTTTGAGTAAAAACGCCCCTGCCAGAAGTTATTTGTTGCCGGATCCAACCAAGAAGATGGCGATTCGTCGATTTTATGAGAGAGATGGACGACATTGGCGGGAAAATCATCAAGTTCAGAAGAAAGAAGAACTCCCTCCTCCAGTGCCTGTAGCTGTGACGTACTTCAAGCAGCTTCCCAAAATAGCTAAGCACTTGCGATCTTTATCCAGTGAGTAATGGGACCATTATTAAGAAATTGAGATCAAAGGACTCTGCCATTTTACTTTGTAGTTATGCTTTGACTCAGCCACCCCACATCTAAAAGGGAGTATGGCTTTATTAAGTTAATAAAAGGAGAATTTCTGTACCCATTACTAACATGGTTAATTTGTACTAATAGCTATAAGCAGTAATAAACTCTATTTTTATAATTTTAATAATATACCGAGTAATTGCGTTTGAAGGGTGTTCAATTTATTTTTATTATTGCCTAAGTTAATTATTAAACAGGCAAATGCATTGTTTTATATTTATTTTTTAAAGCGAAAACAGACAGTGTTTAGAATAGAAAATATAAGTAGTAGAGTTTTTATATACCCCTGAATGAGGGAAAGAAATCTAGTGAGAAATATCCTTACAACTGCTATCAAGGTTCTTTCTTTTTTTTCGCGGGTGATAATTTTAGCGAGAGGAATGCGGGAATGACCGATCGTTCTTCTAACATCGTTATCATAAAGTAATAATCATTGTATTGATTTTTTATAATAAAATACGTGTGTGCCATATCCTTTTGAAGAATAAGAAACTTTTATGATGTTAATTAGATTTTTATTGTTTGATACAACGAGATTTATTTTCACGCTATGCAGGCGGGAAAAGTAGAGTAGAGTAACTGTGATTACCTGATTGTGTTTACGGGAAAGAGCCCAAAGCTCGTATCTTCCCGTCTCCTGATCGGTTCCATTTTAGACTTAGTGATACTTATCATACCTGTCCTTAAAACTATGGATTGAGATAGCATTAACTACCTCCTCGCTTAGCGAATTCCAATTATCAACTACTCTTACACTGAAAAAGTATTTCCTTACATCCTGCAAACAAGTTTTCTTACGAAGCTTCAAACTATGACCTCTAGTTCTAGAGCCAGCCATATCGAAATATCGATCCCTATCCACTCTATCATAACCATGAAGGAATTTAAAGACTGTCACCATATCCCCCCTTACTCTTCTAGCTTCGAGTGATGGTAAGTCTAATTCCCTCAGCCTCTCATCATAACTGAGATTGCGTATTTCTGGCACCAGTTTCGTGGCATGTCTTTGAACTTTTTCAAGCTTAGCTATGTGCTTTTTCAAGTGCGGATTCCAAAAGGGGGCTGCATATTCGAGTTTTGGCCTCACATAGGTTACATAAATATTTCTGAACATTTCCTTGTCCATGTGCCTGAAGGCTACCCTTACATTTGATAAAAATGCATATGCTGCCCTTGCTATGCCATTTATATGTATTTCTGGAGACAAATCTGCCAGTATGTTTACTCCTAGGTCTCTCTCATTTTCTGTCTCTTGAAGTTGTACTCCAGCCACCGAGTAGTCAAGCTTGGGCCTTCTTGCACTTGTACCCATTCTCATTACCTTACATTCTGAAGTATTGAATTCCATTAGCCACTTTTCTGACCACTCATGCAGATTATGTAGATCCTCCTGAAGTTCTCTACCATTGTTCTCGTTTTTTACTTTCTTCACAATCTTTGCATCATCTGCAAACATATTCATGAATGAATTTACAGACTCTGGTAGGTCATTTACATATACAAGGAACAAAAGTGGCCCTAAAACTGAACCCTGTGGAACTCCACTACTAACTCTTCTCCATTCAGACACTGAGTGTCTTACTCTAACCCTCTGTTCCCTTCCTTCTAAGTAAGCTTTTATCCATTCCAAAACATTTCCCCCTATTCTAGCCATTGAGTGCAGCTTCCTAATAAGTCTCCCATGTGGAACAGTGTCAAACGCTTTCTGGAAGTCTAGGAATATGCAATCTGCCCAGCCTTCTCTTTCCTGTAAGATTTGGCTTACCTCATCATAAAATTCTAATAAGTTTGTTACTGTTGATCTACCTTCTCTGAAGCCATGTTGCCTCACTGACAAAAAGTTGAAGGATTCCAAGTGAAGAGAGATATGTTTCCTTAGTAGTTTCTCCATAACTTTGCAAACTATGCTGGTCAAGGAAACTGGTCTATAGTTCAGAGCCGTATCCCTCCTTCCCTTTTTGAAGATAGGTATCACATTTGCTTGTTTCCAGCATCTTGGAATCTCCCCCGACTCCAGTGACTCCTTAAATATGATACTTAGTGCCACTGATATTGTGTTTGCGCATTTTTTAAGCACATGAGGGGATATGTCATCAGGACCTGTAGCTTTATGAACATCTAAATCCATCAGCGCTTTGCATACCTCTGTGGCTGTAAGGTTGATGTTCTCTAATACCGGCCCTTGAGCTTCTATCACTGCAATATGAGGGGGTGGGGTATTTTCTACTGTAAATACTGACTGAAACTCCTTGTTCAATTCTTTGCAGATCTCTTGTTCAATTCTTTGCAGATCTCTTCATCCGTCTCAGTGATGCTTCCATCCGCTCTCTTTAGCCTTAAAACCTGTTCTTTTACCTTCAGTTTTCCTCTGATAAAGCTGTGGAAAAGCTTGGGATTTTCTTTAGCCTTCCTGGTGATGTCCCTCTCATAATCTCTCTCTGCCTCTCTCCTTTTACTTAGGTAGTCATTTCTTGCTCTTTTGTAGGTTTGCCAGGCATTTATGTTTTTTCTCCTCCTATACCTTTTCCAGCATTTGTCTCTCCACTCCTTAGCTCTTTTACACCCATTATCGAACCATTTCTCTCTGGCATGAATTACACCTACTTTGGTGACAGGTATGCAGCAATCTACTATCTTCCCATATTTCTCACAAAAGATGTCATACATTTCTTGTACAGATTTGTTGTAAAATAAGGTTCTCCAGTCAATAACTGCAAAAAGCTCATTCATTTTGATGTAATCTCCTTTCGGATAGTTCCTCCTCATGTCCTCAGTGCCTCTACTCTCAGGAAGAATATCTTCAATGATATACTCCATCAACAACACACAGTGGTCACTCTTTCCAATTGGTGATTCATACTCAATATTTTCAATATCCAACACATTATCTGTGAACACTAGATCAAGTAGTGATGGCTCATCCCCACCCCTGGCCCTTGTTGGTTCCATTACATGTTGGTGTAGGAAATTCCCTTGTACGCAATCTAGGAATCTTGCCCCGAATGAGTCCTCACCACTGTGTGGGTCAAGATTTATCCAATCTATCTCTTTATGATTAAATTCTCCCATAATCAAAATCCTACATTTTTTTTCCCGTGCCATGTTAACAACTGAGTTTATGACTTCAATAGTACCTATATGACTTTCCTCATAAACTACAAGCCTATTTTGGTTCCTTGGTGGGTTGTATACAACAGTTATTATAATGCTCTCTGACCCAGTATTTATGCGAGCAACAAGAAATTCCCTGAACTCACTTTCTATAGCCAAGTTTATTTCTTCAACTTGAATCCTCTCACTTATGAGCAGTGCTATCCCTCCACCAGTCCTCTCAGATCTTTCAACCCTTAGTATTCTGAAGCTCTTAGGAAAAACTGTGACACTGTTTATGTCCTCACTCAACTTAGTCTCTGTAATTGCTACTATATCTGCCTTACTGTTGTGAATCCTATCTTTTAATTCTACTGCCTTACCAGCTAATCCATCAGCATTTGTGTATAACAATCTTAATGAGGCCCCATCCCCTGATCTTCTGTCATTATCTTCTTTATCTCCCCTTTGTCTGGAAGTACTCTGTAACGAAAATTTTTCTTCTCTTCTTCATTTCTTTCATCATTTAACCTTCTTGCCTCTTGCAACAAGTTTTTGATCTTTCCCATCTCTTCCTGTGTTCTGTATCGTCTAATGAACACTTCTTTGCATTCTTGAAGGTCTTTTAGACTTTTTTTCTCAACAATATTTCCCTACATGTTTCCCCTCTCTCAAAGGTTACTTTTGTTGGTCTCGGCTTTCCTTCCCTCGAATATTTACCTAGTTGGTGTATGTTTATAATATCCTCAGGACCACATACTACTCCAAGCTTTCTTATCAGGTCTACAACCCTAGCTTTATTTTCTTCAAGTCTCCCCTGCCATGTTGGCTCCTGGGATTCACTTATGCCTGAGATTACCACTGTCTTCTCCTTATCAAGTGCCTGTCTGATGAGTGGGTTTGCCCTTTCCATCACAACGTCTTTCATTTTTTCGATTACTGTCTCTTTATAGTCAACTGTTTGTATGTTTTCCAGTGCCACCACCTTTACAGCCTCTTTTACTGCCACATTCCCCTTTAGTGCATCAGCAAAGGAAGTTTTCATGGCATCATTTTCCATATGCAGCTCCTAGAACTCTTTTCTGAACTGTTCAATGTTTTCCTTAATCTGGACATTCCAAGCAGCAATCTCGTCTCTCTCAGAAGAGAGCAGTGAACTAACATCTAGCTCCTTTAGGTTGTCATTCAGCTGTTTGTTTTTATCTTCTTGTTTAGAAATTCTAGATTCTAGTTGACTCTTTTCCCCTTCCAGCTTCTTTATTCTTTTTTCTAGTTCCTTTCTCTCCTGCCCTTGTGCTTTATTTGCTTCCTCCAAAGATCTTATTTGTTCTCTGAGTGTTTCATTCTCTTTCATTTCTCCATCCATATTCCGAATTTTATCATCAAGGCTTATAACCATTTCCTCTAACTTCTTGATTCTCTGTTTAAGTCCACTGATGACTACCCCTTCTCCCGACCCATGGGTGGGAGAGGTTTGGGACAGAGATGGCCTCATTTTTATGTTCTCCCTCTCACAGAATATAGAAAGAAGACGAGAAAGAGGAAAAAAAAAAGAGAAAAACTTTTAATTGAGCTTCACACAGAATTTTTATATCTCCATATAAGTGCTATTTAGTGACTCAGTTTATCTCTTTTCTGGTAACACACATCTTAACTTAAAAACTTGACCATGGTAATTTAAGTATAAAAAGAAAAAGAAAAACAAAAGTCAAACCTGAAGGAAAATTCGAATTTGTGTTTGAGGTGGCACCCACCTGTTTCTGCTATATATTCTTCCTAACTGATAAACTCACTTGCTAACCAAGATATGTTATCACAGGATTAGACTTTACATTTAACTCAATATATATACAAAATAAAAAAAAAATAGTAAAAGAGAAAGCTAAAAGAAAAGCAAAAAAAATGAAGAAAATAAGACAGCTGTACTACTTGGCAACTTAACTCAGTACTGTTGACAGGTGGATATTTGGAATTTTTTTTTTTAATTATTCAATTATTTCGTGTATCAAACTAACTAACTAGTTAATATAAATGGGAAGGATACTGATTTTAATAATATATAGAACCACAGGATCAGGTAAACGGCTTAAGAGCTTTCCCCAGTTTACACAAAAAATTAGGTAATGTGATGTGATGGCTCCACCTCTGGCAACTCTTCTAGATTTCCTTCAAGGCAGAACTGGACGGCAGCTTCTCTCTCTCCTCACGAAAATGTTCTCAATTTTTTTTCCTTTAATATGAACAGTCTCGTCATACAACAAATATAAGTTTTGTACTCACAATACTCTGCAGGATTTCAGATTTATGGAAATTATGGTAAAGTTTTCCACTAAGCACTTAGTCACTCAAAACACAAGTAGTAATTTAAGAGGAGCAGTTAAGTGTTGCCCTAACGTAGTGTAAAGGGGGAGTACAATGGGGATTTATAACCGTTGAGAGAGACGCCTCAAGGAGATCGCCAACCAACGCACTCCCTCAGGGTGTTGGGGGGGAAAAAACCATGAGATACGAATGGAAGAATCAAGGGGAGAAGTCGCAGAGAGAGAAAGGGTGAGCGAATGCGTGGATTTAAGTCAATGGAAGTGACGCGAATGGGGGGGTATATAACGCATGGCAGCGACCGACCTGAGTGTGAAGAAGGGAGGGTGTTTGGGGGGTGAGATCGCGAGTCACCGTGTCTTAATCCAAGCCATATGATCGTTGTTTTAATGGGGGGGTGAGGTAGTTGTTGCGATGTCTATTCATAATATTTTTGAGTCAACGTCATTTTCCACTTGCCTAGGTATGGTCGTGATGCAAATTTTATTTTATTTTTGTTTTGTTCCCTACTCTGCCAACGAGATTACAGTGTTCCCCTGGTTATTCACGTTTCTTGGTTCAAATTCGCACTGTATCGCAGTTTTTTTGGCAAAATATATATATATATATATATATATATATATATATATATATATATATATATATATATATATATATATATATATATATATATATATATATATATATATATATATATATATATATAATTTTTTATTTATTTTTTTTTTATGCTTATTGTGACACCAGGATGGGCCAAAAAATGATAAAATAAAACAGACTTTATCAAGTTGTAAAGAAAAACAGAGATGGAGAGTGTAATGACCTGTCAGATGCGAAGGGATTATAAAAGATGTGTAATGAATATCCAGCTCTCTGCTGGGTTTTAATATACCTCTGCATTACTTTCATGATGTCTATTCCAATAATTCTGCCTAGATCTTATTATTATTATTATTATTATTATTATTATTATTATTATTATTATTATTGGCAACAATAATTTTCCTGTGATGATGATTGTGGAGATTATTATCATCATCATCATCATTATTATTATTATTATTAAGGGCTCATCATTGTGTGTACATCTGTTGGTTTATTTACTTTTAATAACTGTGAAAAGTGCCCCTCCCTAATTGGGTGGGACAAAGAGAGTGTGGGGGGTTGGGTAGAATAGAATGTTAGAGAGAGAGAGAGAGAGAGAGAGAGAGAGAGAGAGAGAGAGAGAGAGAGAGAGAGAGAGAGAGAGAGAGAGAGAGAGAGAGAGAGAGAGAGAGAATCTTTAAGTAACTCTTGTTCATTCAACCAAAACTACATTATTTATAGTAAAATTAATGGTTTAATTACTAATTCGTAGTAATAATAATGATGATAATAATAATAAAAATAATAATAATAATAATAATAATAATAATAATAATAATAATAATAATAATAATCTCCCCAATCATCATCAAAGGAAAATTATTGTTGCCAATAATAATAATAATAATAATAATAATAATAATAATAATAATAATAACAATAATAATAATAATAATAATAATAATAAGATCTAAGGAGAATTTTTAGAATAGACATCATGAAGGTAATGCAGAGGTATAGTAAACCCAGCAGAGAGCTGGATATTCATTACACATCTTTTATAATCCCTTCACATCTGACAGGTCATTACACTCTCCATCTGTTTCTCTTTACAGCCTGATAAAGGCAGTTTTATTTTATAATTTTTGGCCTGTCCTGGTGTCATAATCTTCCTTAAAAATAAATAAATAAATAAATAAAATAAATAAATTAATTAATTAATTTAAAAGGCTAATCATACTTCACGATTTTCCTGGTTCGCGCCGGGTCCCGGAACCGAACTACCGCAATAAGGGAGGGAACACTGTATTATTTGATTTTCGAGAATTCCAAGAGATATATTAAGTGATAAAGGATGCGAATCTCTGAATGATTCTTTATTTTTCTTTCTAGCTGCAGTATATACATTATTTGTCCAAAAGATTATGTTAAGTAGATATAATAAAACTAAAGCTTTAGCCATTATAATGTTTGTCACAATTATTTGAGCTTGGTCATGAAGAAGAGAGTGTAAACTCACAAGAAATGACAACAAGAATGTCACACAGCCGTTTTCTGTATTTGAAAGAGACGAAGTTGATCCAAAAACCGAAGAGACAGGGGAGGAACAGCGCCTACACGCAAAACTCCCCGCAAAAGCTAGCCATTTGAAGTTCAGAAAACAAATACTGAGCAGTATTTTTGAGTAGGAAAAGGAAAGAGAGTAAAAAAAGTAGTAGTTAAGTACCTACCCGATCGTAAGTATGAATTGGAGAAAAAATAGATAACTCCCCCAAGTCCCCTGAGGTAATTCTGTTGAATAGTCACTGGAAAAATTTTAATTGGAGTTAGTAGAAGAATATATATATATATATATATATATATATATATATATATATATATATATATATATATATATATATATATATATATATATATATATATATATATATATACACAGTGTTCCCCCCTTATTGTGTTAGTTCAGTTCCGGGACCCAGCGCGAACCAGGAAAACCTCGGAGTAGGATCAGCCTATATGTACATAGATATTTTAATTTATTTTTACGTTTACACTGTATAAACCCTCCCTGTACTGTTAACATACCACCCTTTACTTCATAAATAACAGCATGCAACGTAAATTTATATGAGAGTGATAGATAAAATTACGGTGAATGAAGTGGTAATTACATGACACTCATTTAAAATTATTTTTACGCTTACGTACTGTATAAACCCTCCCTGCACTGTTAAAAAAACACCCTTTACATTATAAATAACAGCAAGCAACGTAAATTTTTATGAAAGTGATAGATAAAATTACGGTGAATGAGGTGATGATGACGTGACATCCATAGGTATTTTACAATTATTTTTACGTTTACGTACTGTATAAACCCTCCCTGCACTGTTAAAAAAACACCCTTTACATTATAAATAACAGCAAGCAACGTATACTTACATGAAAGTGATAGATAAAATTACGGTGAATGAAGTGGTAATTACATGACATACTCATGTACATAGGTATTTTACAATTATTTTTATGTTTACGTACTGTATAAACCCTCCCTGCACTGTTAAAAAAACACCCTTTACATTATAAATAACAGCAAGCAACGTAAATTTACATTTCCAATAAAAAAATGAAAATACTGAAAATTTTTATTTTTTCAATATTTTAATATTTTTGCGTATACCTAAAAAATAAAATAATTTATCCAAAAAACCGCGATACGGTGAGAACACGAACCAAGAAACGCAATACAGCAGGGGAACACTGTATATATATTATTTTTCATGTACAATTCCTTGAGAGATTATGAAACTTAAGCAAAGTTCATTCTTTCATGTTGCACATGAAGTATTATTTTTTATTACTGCATACACAGAGACAGACTTTTTATATTTGTTCAGATACACGTTTTATATATATATATATATATATATATATATATATATATATATATATATATATATATATATATATATATATATATATCTTTATGTTGAAAAAATCTTTAATATCTTTATCCCTTTGGTAAATTATAAATAAAGAGTTTGAAATAGCTTATCTAGAGATAATTATTGTTAATTACTATCATTGTCATAAAATTTATAATTACAATTAAGCTAATTAAGATAATCGTAATTTTGTTGATAGTAGTAGAGATAAATAAATAAAAATAAGAAAAATCTATTGAGATAGCAGCTTTAGTGTAAAATATTGTTAATTTACAATTCTTGTTAAGCTTCCAAGAGTTTCATATTTTATTAAATATAATTATCACATATGATTGTAGTATTTTGTTCAAATTTCGTCAGAGGTATGTTGACTTATAATGAGTGTGTGCTTCAACTCAACCCTCTAATTTATATAAAGAAAAATGATTGTCATAAGAGACAAGTATGTGTATGCTTATTTTCACTAACGTCATTTGCAATGTAAAACAGAAAAAGAATGGATTTATGCTTTGATGTTCCTTTATTTGTACACTAAGTTATTTTGTTTTTATAATTTTTTAGACCTTAGAAAATAATTGCAGTTGCGCTCTGTCCCCTTGTATAGTTTGGGCAGGGAGTCAAGTCATAAAATGGGCCCTATAAGCGAAAATTATAAGTTTTTTTTTTTAAGAAAAATAAATTCTCTCTCTCTCTCTCGTCTTTCACCCTTTACATATTGAACGCTGTTATTTCTTTATGTTGATAAAGTATTACTATTATTGATTTTGTTAGATTCTTTTGCAAATTTGCTAGATGATAAAGGTGCCCAAGTTTCATTACAGTTGATAAGTTTTTGCATGCTGATATTGCATAAATACTGATAAGACATAAGTTGAACTGATTATTATACGAGTTTTTCGTAGTCACCGTGGCTCCAGCGGTAGCGTCTGTGACTCTGAGGCGTCAGGTCGAGGGTTCGTGCCCCGTCACGGTCTAAGGTTAGCAAGGGCATGCACTCATGGTAATGATTACATCTGCCAAAATAAGTCCTTCGCAAGAAGGCAACCGTTCTAGCCCTTGGTAGAAAAGGGAATCCGTGACGTAAAGCAACATATTGCAACTGTTTTAGAAAATAGATAAAGCTCCCACTGACAAATTGGGCAACCAGAAAGTTGATGACTATACGAAATTTCGCTAAATAAGAAATCATGCAGAGCATTGTGAGTAAAAAAATTATATTTGTTGCATAATGAGACTGTCCAAAATATTAAAGGAAAAAATTGAGAACATTTTTGTGAGGGGAAAGAGAAGAAGCTGTACTGTTCTGCCTTGAAGGAGGTTTAGAAGAGTTGCCAGAGGTGAAGCCATCACATCACATTACCTAATTTTTTGTGTAAATTGGGGAAAGCTCTTACAGCCATTTACCTGATCCTGTGGTTCCATATATTGTTAAAATCAGTATCCTTCCCATTTATATTAATTTGATAGTTAGTTTGATACACGAAATAAGTGAATAATTAAATAAATACCAAAAATACACCTGTCAACAGTACTGAGTTAAGTTGCCAAGTAGCACAGCTGTCTTATTTTTCTTCATTTTTTTTCTTTTCTTTTAGCTTTCTCTTTTATGATTTTTTATTTTGTATATATATTGAGTTAAAAGTAAAGTCTGATCCTGTGATAACATACCTTGGTTAGTAAGTGAGTTTATCAGTTAACAAGAATATATAGCAGAAACAGGTAGGTGTATATTCAGATACAAATTCGAATTTTCCTTCAAGTACACTTTTGTTTTTGTTTGCATTTTTTCTTCTTTTTTTTTCTCAAATTACCAAAGTCAAATTTTTAAGTTAGGATGTGTGTTACCAGAAAAGAGATAAATTGAGTAACTAAATAGCACTTATATGGAGATATAAAAATTCTGTGTGAAGCTTAAATAAAAGTTTTTCTCTCTTTTTTTCTCTTTCTCTTCTTCTTTCTATATTCTGTGAAAGGGAAAACATGAAAATGAGGCCAACTCTGCCCAAAACCCCCCCACCGATGGGTGGGGGAGGGATGATAGAGGATCTCCATGGGATGTAGCAGCAGGAGGAGGGGTAGCTATTAGTATATTAAAACGGAAAATCAAGGATTTAGAGGCAATGGTTATAAGCCTTGATGATAAAATTCGGAATATGGATAGAGATTATGAAATAGAATGAAACACTCAGAGACAAAATAAGATTTTTGGAGGTAGCAAATAAAGCACAAGGGCAGGAGAGAAAAGAACTAGAAAAACGTAAAAGAAGCTGGAAGGGGAAAAGAGTGAACTAGAAATCAGAATTTCTAAACAAGAAGATAAAAACAAACAGCTGAATGAAAACCTAAATGAATTAGATGTTAGTTCACTGCTCTCTTTTGAGAGAGATGAGATTGCAGCTTGGAATGTCCAGATTAAGGAAAACATTGAACAGTTTAGAAAAGAGTTTCAGGAGCTGAATATGGAACATGATGCAATGAAAACTTCCTTTGCTGATGCACTAAAGGGGAATGTGACATTAAAAGAGGCTGTAAATGTGATGGCATTGGAAAACATACAAAGTTGACTATAAATAGACAGTAATCAAAGAAATTAAAGACGTTGTGATGGAAAGGGCAAATCCACTGATTAAACAGGCACTTGATAAAGAGAAGACAGTGGTAATCTCAGGCATAAGCGAATCCCAGGAGCCAATATGACAGGGGAAACTTGAAAAAAATAAAGCTAGGGTTGTAAACCTGATAAGAAAGCTTGGAGTAGTTTGTGGTCCAAAGGATATTATAAACATTCACCAACTAGGCAAATATTCTAGGGAAGGAAAGCCGAGACCAACAAAATTAACCTTTAAGAGTGGGATAACATGTAGAGAAATATTTATGAGAATGAAAAGTCTAAAAGACCTTCAAGAATTCAAAGAAGTGTTCATTAGATGATACAGAACACAGGAAGAGATGGGAAAGATCAAAATCTTGTTGCAAGAGGCAAGAAGGTTAAATGAGGAAAGAAATGAAGAGAAGAAAAATTTTCATTTCAGAGTTCTTCCAGACAAAGGGGAGATAAAGAAGATAATGACAGAAGATTATGGGATGCAGCTCCATTAAGATTGTTATACACAAATGCTGATGGATTAGCTGGTAAGGCAGTAGAATTAAAAGATAGGAATCACAACAGTAAGGCAGATATAGTAGCAATTACAGAGACTAAGTTGAGTGAGGACATAAACAGTGTCACAGTTTTTCCTAAGGGCTTCAAAATATTAAGGGTTGAAAGATCTGAGAGGACTGGTGGAGGGATAGCACTACTCATAAGTAAAATGATTCAAGTTGATGAAACAAACTTGGCTATAGAAAGCGAGTTCAAGGAATTTCTTGTTGCTCGCATAACTACTGAGTCAGAGAGAATTATAATAACTGTAGTATATAACCCACCAAGGAACCAAAATAGGCTAGAAGCTTATGAGGAAAGTCATATAGGTACTAATGAAGTCATAAACTCAGTTGTTACCATAGCACGGGAGAGAAAATGTAGGATTTTGATTACGGGAGATTTCAATCATATAGAGATAGATTGGATAAATCTTGACCCACACAGTGGTAAGGACTCATTCGGAGCAAGATTCCTATATTGAGTACAAAGGAATTTCCTACACCAACATGTAATGGAACCAACGAGGGCCAGGGGTGGGAATGAGCCATCACTACTTAATCTAGTATTCACAGATAACGCGTTGGATAATGAAAAAATTGACTATGAACCACCAATTGGAAAGAGTGACCACTGTGTGTTGTTGATGGAGTATATCATTGAAGATATTCTGCCTGAGAGTAGAGGCACTGAGGACAAGAGGAGTAACTATCCGAATGGAGATTACATCAAAATGAATGAGCTTTTTGCAGTTATTGACTGGAGAACCTTATTTTACAACAAATCTGTACAAGAAATGTATGACATCTTTTGTGAAAAATATGGGAAGCTAGTAGATTGCTGCATACCTGTCACAAAAGTAGGTGTAATGAGAGAGAAATGGTTCAATCTTCTTCTTCTTCGTCTACATCTTTTCCAACTTCTATGTGGGGTCGATGTTTCTGGCCATTTTTCTCCATTTGTTTCTGTCCCATACCTCATCACCCAACAAACCTTTAGACCTCAGGTTCAATAATGAGTGTAAAAGAGCTAAGGAGTGGAGAGACAAATGCTGGAAAAGGTATAGGAGGAGACAAAACATAAATGCCTGGCAGACCTACAAAAGAGCAAGAAATGATTACCTAAGTAAAAGAAGAGAGGCAGAGAGAGACTGAGAGGGACATCACCAGGAAGGCTAAAGAAAATCCAAAGCTTTTCCACAACTTTATCAGAGGAAAACTGAAGGTAAAATAACAGGTTTTAAGGCTTAAGAGAGCGGATGAAAGCATCACTGAGACGGATGAAGAGATCTGCAAAGAATTGAACAAGGAGTTTCAGTCAGTATTTACAGTAGAAAATACCCCACCCCCTCAGATTGCAGCATAGAAGCTCAAGGGCCTGTATTAGAGAACATCAAGCTTACATCCACAGAGGTATGCAAAGCGCTGATGGAGTTAGATGTTCATAAAGCTACAGGTCCTGATGATATATCCCCTCATGTACTTACAAAATGCACAAACTCAGTATCAGTGGCACTAAGTATCATATTTAAAAAGTCACTGGAGTCAGGGGAGATTCCAAGCATAGTTTGCAAAGTTATGGAGAAACTACTAAGGAAACATATCTCTCTTCACTTGGAATCCTTCAACTTTTTGTAAGTGAGGCAACATGGCTTCAGAGAAGGTAGATCAACAGTAACAAACTTATTAGAATTTTATGATGAGGTAAGCCAAATCTTACAGGAAAGAGAGGGCTGGGCAGATTGCATATTCCTAGACTTCCAGAAAGCGTTTGACACTGTTCCACATGGGAGACTTATTAGGAAGCTGCAATCAATGGCTAGAATAGGTGGAAATGTTTTGGAATGGATAAAAACTTACTTAGAAGGAAGGGAACAGACGGTTAGAGTAAGACACTCAGTGTCTGAATGGAGAAGAGTTAGTAGTGGAGTTCCACAGGGTTCAGTTTTAGGGCCACTTTTGTTCCTTGTATATGTAAATGACCTACTAGAGTCTGCAAATTCATTCATGAATATGTTTGCAGATGATGCAAAGATTGTGAAGAAAGTAAAAAACGAGAACAATGGTAAAGAACTTCAGGAGGATCTAAATAATCTGCATGAGTGGTCAGAAAAGTGGCTAATGAAATTCAATACTTCAAAATGTAAGGTAATGAGAATGGGTACAAGTGCAAGAAGGCCCAAGCTTGACTACTCGGTGGCTGGAGTACAACTTCAAGAGACAGAAAATGAGAGAGATCTAGGAGTAAACATACTGGCAGATTTGTCTCCAGAAATACATATAAATGGCATAGTAAGGGCAGCATATGCATTCTTATCAAATGTAAGGGTAGCCTTCAGGCACATGGACAAGGAAATGTTCAGAAATATTTATGTAACGTATGTGATGCCAAAACTCGAATATGCAGCCCCCTTTTGGAATCCGCACTTGAAAAAGCACATAGCTAAGCTTGAAAAAGTTCAAAGACATGCCACGAAACTGGTGCCAGAAATACGCAATCTCAGTTATGATGAGAGGCTGAGGGAATTAGACTTACCATCACTCGAAGCTAGAAGAGTGAGGGGGGATATGGTGACAGTCTTTAAATTCCTTCATGGTTATGATAGAGTGGATAGGGATCGATATTTTGATATGGCTGGCTCTAGAACTAGAGGTCATAGTTTGAAGCTTCGTAAGAAAACTTCTTCGCAGGATGTAAGGAAATACTTTTTCAGTGTAAGAGTAGTTAATAATTTGAATTCGCTAAGCGAGGAGGTAGTTAATGCTATCTCAATCCATAGTTTTAAGGACAGGTATGATAAGTATCACTAAGTATAAAATGGAACCGATCAGGAGACGGGAAGATATGAGCGTTGGGCTCTTTCCCGTAAACACAATTACGTAATCACACGAAGCAGTTCCATTTTTGAATGATATTTTCAGCATGTCTAACCTATTCTATTCTACTCTACTTATTTATTCTATTTTTCTTTTTATGATTTTTCTAATAAACACTAATCTATTCATGCCCACCCTACCTCTGTCATATGTCTATCTAATCTACATTTGAAGGTGTCTAAGGTATTGTCATTTATTATCGTACTAGAAATACTCCACGGTATTACGAAGCCAATTTTCACCAATTTCCCTTCTGAACCTAAATTTATCAAGATTAAATCCATTACCCATTAGGAGTTCTGGTTTGATCATGAATTTTTTAAACTTTATTAATATCACCCTTGTTAATCCCTTTAAACCATTTATATTCCTCAATCATATCCACCCTAACTCTGTGCCTCTCTAGAGAATGTAGATTAAGTTTTTTTAATCTGTCATATGGTAGATTTAGGCATTGCATAATTAATTTCTTTTTTCGTTTTTTAGTCATGCTTTGGTTATTTATAATTCTTATTTTATCTTTATATACATTTGCAGATAGAGGTTCGTTCTCCTGCATCCTCCCCCTCTTCTACCACATAAGTTACTTGCTCACTTTCACCATGCATGTCCCAGTGTACTGTATAACTGTTGCCCACTGCATAATAGAGTAAAGTATAGTAATGTATGTTAATTTCTAGCTGTAAAGTGAATATGAATATCTTTTGTATACTCTTAAAAATAGATACAGGGCTTTCTGCTTTGCTATGTAGTAATAAAATATTTTTTCTACTTATCTTATATCTTTGGCATGGTGTGTCTATGTAAGGTTTGGAACGTATCTATGCCCTTTATCATTGTTTCCTATGGAAAATAACTCGTTTTTTCACGCGATTTTCCATTTACACGACACTTCTGAGAACCTATCAAGGCGTTATTTTGAGAACAAGGTGTATTAAGAAGTTCGGTTGAGAATAAATATTGTATAGAGAGAAGTACTATACATCAAAGCGGTAGAAGAGGAGGAGGATGCGGGAGAACGAACCTCTATCTGCAAACGTTTTGCCACCTCCGTATCACCAGATGCGCTCTCGCACGCTTTTTCCCTGACGATATTATACGGCAAGTTTGTTTGTTATTTATTCTTACTGCTCATCCAAGTACTTAGCATTTTTTCCATTCTCTCCATAATATCCAATTGCATTAAGCAGTAGAAGAGGAGGAGGATATGGGAGAACCTCTAACTGCAAACGTTTTGCCGCCTCCGTATCAGCTGATGCACACTCGCAAGCTTTTTCCTTGATGATACACAAACCTTAACACACAGGTAGAACAAGCGATATATCCACACAGTGGATAAATAGACACTGAAGCACATGGTAGCATGGCGGAAAAGTGCCCCCAAGGCAGTCGATTATTTACTAAAAGGAAAAAAAAAAATTCGAATATTTTGGGCAGGCGTAATTCGTGTATTTCGCATTATTTCGCTATTATTTTTTGGGGGTGTTATTCCAATTTCGCGTATTTTAAACACGCGGTAAAGGCGAACTAGGTGTATATATATATATATATATATATATATATATATATATATATATATATATATATATATATATATATATATATATATATATATATATATATATATATATATATATATATATATATATATATATATATATATATATATATATATATATATATTGTGTGTGTGTGTGTGTTTAAGTGTGATTACCTAATTGTGCTTATGGGAACGAGCCCAAAGCTCATGTCTTCCCATCTCTTGATTGGTTCCATTTTAGACTTAGTGATGCTTATCATACTTGTCCTTAAAACTATGGATTGAGTTAGAATTAACTATCTCCACACTTTGCGAATTCCAATTATCAACTACTCTTACCCTAAAAATGTACTTCCTTATATCCTGCAGAGAAGTTTTTCTTAAGAAGCTTCAAACTATGATCTCTAGATATAGTTCCAGCCATATCAAAATATCGATCCTTATCCACTCTATCATAACTATGAAGGAATTTAAAGACTGTCACCATAACACCCCTCAATATTCTAGCTTCGAGTGATTGTAAGTCTAATTCCCTCAGCCTCTCGTCATAACTAAGATTGCATATTTCTGGCACCAGTTTTGTGGCATGTCTTTGAACTTTTTTAAGCTTAACTAGGAGCTTTTTCAAGTGTGGGTTTCAAAAGGGGCCTTGCATATTCAAGTTTTGGCCTCAAACAGGTTACATAAATATTTCTGAACATTTCCTTGTCCATGTGCATGAAGGCTACCCATACATTTGATAAGAAAGCATATGCTGCCCTTACTATGCCATTTATATGCATTCCAAAAGACAAATTTGCCAGTATGTTTACTCATAGATCTCGCTCATTCTCTGTCTCTTGAGGTTGTGCTCCTGCCATCGAGTGGTCAAGCTTGGGCCTTCTTGCACTTGTACCCATTCTCATTACCTTACATTTTGAAGTATTGAATTTCATTAGCCACTTTTCTGACGACTCATCCATATTATTTAGATCTTCCTGTAAATCTCTACCATTGTTCTCGTTTCTTACTTTCTTCACACTCTTTGCATCATCTGCAAAAACATTCAGGAAAGAATTTACAGACTCTGGTAGGTCATTTACATATACATGGAACAAAAGTGGCCATAAAACTGAACCCTGTGGAACTCCACTACTAACTCTTCTCCATTCAGACACTGAATGTCTTACTCTAACCCTCTGTTCCCTTCCTTCTAAGTAAGTTTTTACCCATTCCAAGACATTTCCACCTATTCTAGCCATTGCTTGCCCCTTCTTAATAAGTCTTCCGTGTGGGACAGTGTTAAATGCTTTCTGGAAGTCTAGGAATATGCAATCTGCCCAGCCCTTTCTTTCCTGTAATATTCGGCTTACCTCATCATAAAATTCTAATATGTTTCTTACTGTTGATCTACCTTCTCTAAAGCCATGTTGTCTTACTGACAAAAAGTTGAAGGATTCCAAGTGAAGACAGATATGTTTCCTTAGTAGTTTCTCCATAACTTTGCAAATTATGCTGGTCAAGGAAACTGGTCATTAGTTTAGATCTGTATCCCTCCTTCCCTTTTTGAAGATAGGTATCACGTTTGATTGTTTCCAGCATCTTGGAATCTCCCATGACTCCAGGACTTTTTATATATGGTACTAAGTGCCACTGATATTGAGCTTGCGCATTTTTTAAGTACATGAGGGGATATATCATCAGGACTTGTATCTTTATGGACATCTAACTCAAATAGCGCTTTGCATACCTCTGTGGCTGAAAGGATAATGTTCTCTAATACTGGTCCATGAGCATCTATCTCTGCAAACTGTGGGGGTGTGGTATTTTCTACTGTAAATACTGACTGAAACTCCTTATTCAATTCTTTGCAGATCTCTTCATCTGTCTCAGAGATGCTTCCACCCGCTCTCTTTAGCCTTAAAATCTGTTCTTTTACCTTCAGTTTTCCTCTGATAAAGTGTGGAAAAGCTTGGGATTTTCTTTAGTCTTCCTGGTGATGTTCCTTCCATAGTCTCCTTCTGTCTCTCTTCTTTAACTTAGGTAATCATTTCTTGCTCTTTTATAGGTGCATGGCATTTATGTATTTTTCTCCCCCTATACCATTTCCAGCATTTGTCTCTCCACTCCTTAACTCTTTTACATTCATTATTAAACAATTTCTCTCTGGCATGAATTATATCTACCTTGGTGACAGGTATGCAGCAATCTACTATCTTTCCCTATTTCTCACAAAAGATGCCATGCATTTCTTGTACAGATTTGTTGTAAAATAATGTCCTCCAATCAATACCTACAAAAAGCTCATTCATTTCGATGTAATCTCCTTTTGGATAGTTCCTGCTTATGTCCTCAGTGCCTCTACTCTCAGGTAGAACACTTCAACAACACACCGTGGTCACTCTTTCCAATTGGTGGTTCATATTAAACATTTTTATTATCCAACACGTTATATGTGAATACTAGATCAAGTAGTGATGGCTCATCCCCACCTTCGGCCCTCGTTGGTTCCAGTACATGTTAGTGTAGGAAATTCCCTTGAATACAATCTAGGAATTTTGCCCCGAATGAGTCCTCACCACTGTGAGGGTCAAGATTTATCCAATCTATCTCTTTATGATTAGAATCTCCCATAATCCTACATTTGTGTATGTGTGTGCGTTTGTGTGTGATTACCTAATTGTGTTTACGGGAAACAGCCCAAAGCTCGTATTTTCCCGTCTCGTGATCGGTTCCATTTTATGCTTAGTGATACTTATCATACCTGTCGTTAAAACTATGGATTGAGATAGCATTAACTACCTCCTCGCTTAGCGAATTCCAATTATCAACTACTCTTACACCGAAAAAGTATTTCCTTACATCCTGCAAAGAAGTTTTCATACGAAGCTTCAAACAATGACCTCTAGTTCTAGAGCCTGCCATATCAAAATATCGATCCCTATCCACTCTATCATAACCATGAAGGAATTTAAAGACTGTCACCATATCCCCCCTCAATCTTCTAGCTTCGAGTGATGGTAAGTCTAATTCCCTCAGCCTCTCAACATAACTGAGATTGCGTATTTCTGGCACCAGTTTCGTGGCATGTCTTTGAACTTTTTCAAGCTTAGCTATGTGCTTTTTCAAGTGTGGATTTCAAAAGGGGGCTGCATATTCGAGTTTTGGCCTCACATAGTTTACATAAATATTTCTGAACATTTCCTTGTCCATGTGCCTGAAGGCTACCCTTACATTTGATAAGAATGCATATGCTGCCCTTACTATGCCATTTATATGTATTTCTAGAGACAAATCTGCCAGTATGCTTAATCCTAGATCTCTCTCATTTTCTGTCTCTTGACGATGTACTCCAGCCACCCAGTAGTGTGTGTGTGTGTGTGTGTGTGGTGTGGTGTGTGTGTGTGTGGGTGTGGGGGGGGGATTACCTAATTGTGTTTACGGGAAAGAGCCCAAAGCTCGTATCTTCCCGTCTCCTGATCGGTTCCATTTTATACTTAGTGATACTCATCATACCCGTCCTTAAAACTATGGATTGAGATAGCATTAACTACCTCCTCGCTTAGCCAATTCCAATTATCAACTACTCTTAAGCTGAAAAAGTATTTCCTTACATCCTGCAAAGAAGTTTTCTTACGAAGCTTCAAACTATGACCTCCAGTCAATAACTGCAAAAAGCTCATTCATTTTGATGTAATCTCCTTTCGGATAGTTCCTCCTCATGTCCTCAGTGCCTCTACTCTCAGGAAGAATATCTTCAATGATATACTCCATCAACAACACACAGTGGTCACTCTTTCCAATTGGTGGTTCATACTCAAGTTTTTCAATATCCAACACATTATCTGTGAACACTAGATCAAGTAGTGATGGCTCATCCCCACCCCTGGCCCTTGTTGGTTCCATTACAAGTTGGTGTAGGAAATTCCCTTGTACGCAATCTAGGAATCTTGCCCCGAATGAGTCCTCACCACTGTGTGGGTCAAGATTTATCCAATCTATCTCTTTATGATTAAAGTCTCCCATAATCAAAATCCTACATCTTTTTTCTCGTGCCATGTTAACAACTGAATTTATGACTTCAATAGTACCTATATGACTTTCCTCATAAACTTCAAGCCTATTTTGGTTCCTTGGTGGGTTGTATACAACAGTTATTATAATGCTCTCTGACCCAGTATTTATGCGAGCAACATGAAATTCCTTGATCTCACTTTCTATAGCCAAGTTTATTTCTTCAACTTGAATCCTTTCACTTATGAGCAGTGCTATCCCTCCACCAGTCCTCTCAGATCTTTCAACCCTTAGTATTCTGAAGCCCTTAGGAAAAACTGTGACACTGTTTATGTCCTCACTCAACTTAGTCTCTGTAATTGCTACTATATCTGCCTTACTGTTGTGAATCCTATCTTTTAATTCTACTGCCTTACCAGATTCCATCAGCATTTGTGTATAACAATCTTAATGAGGCCCCATCCCCTGATCTTCTGTCATTATCTTCTTTATCTCCCCTTTGTCTGGAAGAACTCTGTAACGAAAATTTTTCTTCTCTTCTTCATTTCTTTCATCATTTAACCTTCTTGCCTCTTGCAACAAGTTTTTGATCTTTCCCATCTCTTCCTGTGTTCTGTATTGTCTAATGAACACTTCTTTGAATTCTTGAAGGTCTTTTAGACTTTTTTTTCTCAACAATATTTCCCTACATGTTTCCCCTCTCTCAAAGGTTACTTTTGTTGGTCTCTGCTTTCCTTCCCTCGAATATTTACCTAGTTGGTGTATGTTTACAATATCCTCAGGACCACAAACTACTCCAAGCTTTCTTATCAGGTCTACAACCCTAGCTTTATTTTCCTCAAGTCTCCCCTGCCATGTTGGCTCCTGGGATTCGCTTATGCCTGAGATTACCACTGTCTTCTCCTTATCAAGTGCCTGTCTGATGAGTGGGTTTGCCCTTTCCATCACAACGTGTTTCATTTTTTCGATTACTGTCCCTTTATAGTCAACTGTTTGTATGTTTTCCAGTGCCACCACCTTTACAGCCTCTTTTACTGCCACATTCCCCTTTAGTGCATCAGCAAAGGAAGTTTTCATGGCATCATTTTCCATATTCAGCTCCTGGAACTCTTTTCTGAACTGTTCAATGGTTTCCTTAATCTGGACATTCCAAGCAGCAATCTCGTCTCTCTCAGATGAGAGCAGTGAACTAACATCTAGTTCCTTTAGGGTTGTCATTCAGCTGTTTGTTTTTATCTTCTTGTTTAGAAATTCTAGATTCTAGTTGACTCTTTTCCCCTTCCAGCTTCTTTATTCTTTTTTCTAGTTCCCTTCTCTCCTGCCCTTGTGCTTTATTTGCTTCCTCCAAAGATCTTATTTGCTCTCTGAGTGTTTCATTCTCTTTCATTTCTCCATGCACATTCCGAATTTTATCATCAAGGCTTATAACCATTGCCTCTAAATTCTTGATTTTCTGTTTAAGTCTCCTAATGGCTACCCCTCCTACCGACCCCTGTGTGTGTGTGTGTGTGTGTGTGATTACCTAATTGTGATTACCTAATTGTGTTTACGGGAAAGAGACCAAAACTCGTATCTTCCCGTCTCCTGATCGGTTCCATTTTAGACTTAGTGATACTTATCATACCTGTCCTTAAAACTATGGATTGAGATAGCATTAACTACCTCCTCGCTTAGCCAATTCCATTTATCAACTACTCTTACACTGAAAAAGTATTTCCTTACATCCTGCAAAGAAGTTTTCTTACGAAGCTTCAAACTATGACCTCTAGTTCTAGAGCCAGCCATATCGAAATATCGATCCCTATCAACTCTATCATAACCATGAAAGAATTTAAAGACTGTCACCATATCCCCCCTTACTCTTCTAGCTTCGAGTGATGGTAAGTCTAATTCCCTCAGCCTCTCATTATAACTGAGATTGAGTATTTCTGGCACCAGTTTCGTGGCATGTCTTTGAACTTTTTCAAGCTTATCTATGTGCTTTTTCAAGTGCAGATTCCAAAAGGGGGCTGCATATTCGAGTTTTGGCCTCACATAGGTTACATAAATATTTCTGAACATTTCCTTGTCCATGTGCCTGAAGGCTACCCTTACATTTGATAAGAATGCATATGCTACCCTTACTATGCCATTTATATGTATTTCTGGAGACAAATCTGCCAGTATGTTTACTCCTAGATCTCTCTCATTTTCTGTCTCTTGAAGTTGTACTCCAGCCACCGAGTAGTCAAGCTTGGGCCTTCTTGCACTTGTACCCATTCTCATTACCTTACATTTTGAAGTATTCAATTTCATTAGCCAATTTTCTGACCACTCATGCAGATTATTTAGATCCTCCTGAAGTTCTCTACCATTGTTCTCGTTTTTTACTTTCTTCACAATCTTTGCATCATCTGCAAACATATTCATGAATGAATTTACAGACTCTGGTAGGTCATTTACATATACAAGGAACAAAAGTGGCCATAAAACTGAACCCTGTGGAACTTCACTACTAACTCTTCTCCATTCAGACACTGAGTGTCTTACTCTAACCCTCTGTTCCCTTCCTTCTAAGTAAGTTTTTATCCATTCCAAAACATTTCCACCTATTCTAGCCATTGAGTGCAGCTTCCTAATAAGTCTCCCATGTGGAACAATGTCAAACGCTTTCTGGAAGTCTAGGAATATGCAATCTGCCCAGCCCTCTCTTTCCTGTAAGATTTGGCTTACCTCATCATAAAATTCTAATAAGTTTGTTACTGTTGATCTACCTTCTCTGAAGCCATGTTGCCTCACTGACAAAAAGTTGAAGGATTCCAAGTGAAGAGAGATATGTTTCCTTAGTAGATTCTCCATAACTTTGCAAACTATGCTGGTCAAGGAAACTGGTCTATAGTTCAGAGCCGTATCCCTCCTTCCCTTTTTGAAGATAGGTATCACATTTGCTTGTTTCCAGCATCTTGGAATCTCCCCCGACTCCAGTGACTCCTTAAATATGATACTTAGTGCCACTGATAGTGTGTTTGCACATTTTTTAAGCACATGAGGGGATATGTCATCAGGACCTGTAGCTTTATGAACATCTAAATCCATCAGCGCTTTGCATACCTCTGTGGCTGTAAGGTTGATGTTCTCTAATACCGGCCCTTGAGCTTCTATCACTGCAATCTGAGGGGATGGGGTATTTTCTACTGTAAATACTGATTGAAACTCCTTGTTCAATTCTTTGCAGATCTCTTCATCCGTCTCAGTGATGCTTCCATCCGCTCTCTTTAGCCTTAAAACCTGTTCTTTTACCTTCAGTTTTCCTCTGATAAAGCTGTGGGAAAGCTTGGGATTTTCTTTAGCCTTCATGGTGATGTCGGACTCATAATCTCTCTCTGCCTCTCTCCTTTTACTTAGGTAGTCATTTCTTGCTCTTTTGTAGGTTTGCCAGGCATTTATGTTTTTTCTCCTCCTATACCTTTTCCAGCATTTGTCTCTCCACTCCTTAGCTCTTTTACACCCATTATGGAACCATTTCTCTCTGGCATGAATTGCACCTACTTTGGTGACAGGTATGCAGCAATCTACTATCCTCCCATATTTCTCACAAAAGATGTCATACATTTCTTGTACAGATTTGTTGTAAAATAAGGTTCTCCAGTCAATAACTGCAAAAAGCTCATTCATTTTGATGTAATCTCCTTTCGGATAGTTCCTCCTCATGTCCTCAGTGCCTCTATTCTCAGGAAGAATATCTTCAATGATATACTCCATCAACAACACACAGTGGTCACTCTTTCCAATTGGTGGTTCATACTCAATATTTTCAATATCCAACACATTATCTGTGAACACTAGATCAAGTAGTGATGGCTCATCCCCACCCCTGGCCCTTGTTGGTTCCATTACATGTTGGTGTAGGAAATTCCCTTGTACGCAATCTAGGAATCTTGCCCCGAATGAGTCCTCACCACTGTGTGGGTCAAGATTTATCCAATCTATCTCTTTATGATTAAAGTCTCCCATAATCAGAATCCTACATTTTTTTTCCCGTGCAATGTTAACAACTGAGTTTATGACTTCAATAGTACCTATATGACTTTCCTCATAAACTTCAAGCCTATTTTGGTTCCTTGGTGGGTTGTATACAACAGTTATTATAATGCTCTCTGACCCAGTATTTATGCGAGCAACAAGAAATTCCTTGAACTCACTTTCTATAGCCAAGTTTATTTCTTCAACTTGAATCCTCTCACTTATGAGCAGTGCTATCCCTCCACCAGTCCTCTCAGATCTTTCAACCCTTAGTATTCTGAAGCCCTTAGGAAAAACTGTGACACTGTTTATGTCCTCACTCAACTTTGTCTCTGTAATTGCTACTATATCTGCCTTACTGTTGTGAATCCTATCTTTTAATTCTACTGCCTTACCAGCTAATCCATCAGCATTTGTGTATAACAATCTTAATGAGGCCCCATCCCCTGATCTTCTGTCATTATCTTCTTTATCTCCCCTTTGTCTGGAAGTACTCTGTAACGAAAATTTTTCTTCTCTTCTTCATTTCTTTCATCATTTAACCTTCTTGCCTCTTGCAACAAGTTTTTGATCTTTCCCATCTCTTCCTGTGTTCTGTATCGTCTAATGAACACTTCTTTGCATTCTTGAAGGTCTTTTAGACTTTTTTTTCTCAACAATATTTCCCTACATGTTTCCCCTCTCTCAAAGGTTACTTTTGTTGGTCTCGGCTTTCCTTCCCTCGAATATTTACCTAGTTGGTGTATGTGTACAATATCCTCAGGACCACATACTACTCCAAGCTTTCTTATCAGGTCTACAACCCTAGCTTTATTTTCTTCAAGTCTCCCCTGCCATGTTGGCTCCTGGGATTCACTTATGCCTGAGATTACCACTGTCTTCTCCTTATCAAGTGCCTGTCTGATGAGTGGGTTTGCCCTTTCCATCACAACGTCTTTCATTTTTTCGATTACTGTCTCTTTATAGTCAACTGTTTGTATGTTTTCCAGTGCCACCACCTTTACAGCCTCTTTTACTGCCACATTCCCCTTTAGTGCATCAGCAAAGGAAGTTTTCATGGCATCATTTTCCATATTCAGCTCCTGGAACTCTTTTCTGAACTGTTCAATGTTTTCCTTAATCTGGACATTCCAAGCAGCAATCTCGTCTCTCTCAGAAGAGAGCAGTGAACTAACATCTAATTCCTTTAGGTTGTCATTCAGCTGTTTGTTTTTATCTTCTTGTTTAGAAATTCTAGATTCTAGTTGACTCTTTTCCCCTTCCAGCTTCTTTATTCTTTTTTCTAGTTCCTTTCTCTCCTGCCCTTGTGCTTTATTTGCTTCCTCCAAAGATCTTATTTGTTCTCTGAGTGTTTCATTCTCTTTCATTTCTCTATCCATATTCCGAATTTTATCATCAAGGCTTATAACCATTGCCTCTAACTTCTTGATTCTCTGTTTAAGTCCCCTGATGGCTACCCCTCCTCCCGACCCATGGGTGGGAGAGGTTTGGGACAGAGATGGCCTCATTTTTATGTTCTCCCTCTCACAGAATATAGAAAGAAGACGAGAAAGAGGAAAAAAAAAGAGAAAAACTTTTAATTGAGCTTCACACAGAATTTTTATATCTCCATATAAGTGCTATTTAGTGACTCAGTTTATCTCTTTTCTGGTAACACACATCTTAACTTAAAAACTTGACCATGGTAATTTAAGTATAAAAAGAAAAAGAAAAACAAAAGTCAAACCTGAAGGAAAATTCGAATTTGTGTTTGAGGTGGCACCCACCTGTTTCTGCTATATATTCTTCCTAACTGATAAACTCACTTGCTAATCAAGATATGTTATCACAAGATTACATTTAACTCAATATATATACAAAATAAAAAAAAAATAGTAAAAGAGAAAGCTAAAAGAAAAGCAAAAAAATGAAGAAAATAAGACAGCTGTACTGCTTGGCAACTTAACTCAGTACTGTTGACAGGTGGATATTTTTTTTTTTTTTTAATTATTCAATTATTTCGTGTATCAAACTAACTAACTAGTTAATATAAATGGGAAGGATACTGATTTTAACAATATATAGAACCACAGGATCAGGTAAACAGCTTAAGAGCTTTCCCCAGTTTACACAAAAAATTAAGTAATGTGATGTGATGGCTCCACCTCTGGCAACTCTTCTAGATTTCCTTCAAGGCAGAACTGGACGGCAGCTTCTCTCTCTCCTCACGAAAAATGTTCTCAATTTTTTTTCCTTTAATATGAACAGTCTCGTCATACAACAAATATAAGTTTTGTACTCACAATACTCTGCAGGATTTCAGATTTATGGAAATTATGGTAAAGTTTTCCACTAAGCACTTAGTCACTCAAAACACAAGTAGTGTGTGTGTGTGTGTGTGTGTGTGTGTGTGTGTGTGGTGTGGGGGGCGATCTTGCTGTATTTTTAATGGCGAGGTACATATATATATAAAAAGAAAAATGTGTGTGCTAGGAGAGGTCATTGAAAAATTCTATTTCTATCCTTAAAGCACCATAATGTTTTATATTATTCTTGAAATTTATATTATTAAATTATTACATCTTCATTGAATGAAATTCAATACCTCAAAATGTAAGGTAATGAGAATGGGTACAAGTGCAAGAAGGCCCAAGCTTGACTACTCGGTGGCTGGAGTGCAGCTTCAAGAGACAGAAAATGAGAGAGATCTAGGAGTAAACATACTGGCAGATTTGTCTCCAGAAATACATATAAATGGCGTAGTAAGGGCAGCATATGCATTCTTATCAAATGTAAGGGTAGCCTTCAGGCACATGGACAAGGAAATGTTCAGAAATATTTATGTAACCTATGTGAGGCCAAAACTCGAATATGCAGCCCCCTTTTGGAATCCGCACTTGAAAAAGCACATAGCTAAGCTTGAAAAAGTTCAAAGACATGCCACGAAACTGGTGCCAGAAATACGCAATCTCGGTTATAATGAGAGGCTGAGGGAATTAGACTTGCCATCACTCGAAGCTAGAAGAGGAAGGGGGGATATGGTGACAGTCTTTAAATTCCTTCATGGTTATGATAGAGTGGATAGGGATCGATATTTCGATATGGCTGGCTCTAGAACTAGAGGTCATAGTTTGAAGCTTCGTAAGAAAACTTGTTTGCAGGATGTAAGGAAATACTTTTTCAGTGTAAGAGTAGTTGATAATTGGAATTCGCTAAGCGAGGAGGTAGTTAATGCTATCTCAATCCATAATTTTAAGGACAGGTACGATAAGTATCACTAAGTCTAAAATGGAACCGATCAGGAGACGGGAAGATACGAGCTTTGGGCTCTTTCCAGTAAACACAATTAGGTAATCACAATTAGGTAATCACATATTTTCCAGGATATCACAGACCTCTTTTGACGTATAATGTATGTTTATGTTTCTAAGTTACACATACGTATTGTAAAATAAATTAATTAATCCACTGCATTACATATGTTACTATATGTGGTCACCATGGAAAAATGGTAGTGTTTGCAACTTTGAGTTGTCAGGTCGAGGGTAAGTGGTCCACCACGGTCTGAGGTTAGCAAGAGCATTCACTCAAGGTAACAGTCACACTTGTTAAAATCAAAGTCCTTCACAAAAAGGCACCATCCTAGCCCTTGGTAGAAAAGGGATTGTGACATAACCTCTTGCAACAGAAATAATGAAAATATCTATTAAAATCTAACCTTATGCAAGCACACCCGAGTCTGGATATGGTTTCATTGGAGTGAGTGATGCATTCCGTCATCACCAGAAGGAACTGCTGCAGCATCAAAAGTGCACTGTTACTCCCATCTAAGACACCTGGAAAATACGAAGGTACTGTACACTTCAAAATTACTAATTAGTAGAGATGCCGGTAATTAAGTCTTAGGTAAAAAGGTTGCAGGTAATAATACATAGGTTAGGTTAGGCAAGGTTAGGTTAAACTTTTTTCCTGTGACTTTTCTCAGTCTTTTCTGAAACATTTTACCTATTTTTTTTTTTTTACTTGGATTCTTTTATAGAGAGGGATAGCATTAATAAAGGATATTCGACAGCGGAAGTCTTATCTATAGATATACAAGAGCTCTTCTTCAGCTACTGTCATTGATTGATTATTATCTCAATCGGGTCTTTATTAATTCAATAATCTTATTCATAAATACAACTATGTGTACATGTATACTCGCATATACAATTTACACGCACTTCAGATGAAAAATATATGAATGCCTTTGTGACTGCAATTCTAACCCTAAAATGAAATTCCAATTTTTGGACAACTGGTATATTTGTATTAGTAGAAACACAATATCCAGTAAACCCCTGTTTTTAGATTAAAGGGCAAACCCATTACATATAAGATGTTGCCTCAGCCCAAGTACAGATTTTAAATCAGTGTTATGAATCCAGGTATAAAAGTCACAGGGAAACAAATCACAGATAAAAAGACTCAGGAAAAAAGTCACAGGAAAAGTCACAGAAAAAACTCAACCCTAACCTAATGCAAAAATTAATTGTGATTTTTTTCCTACCAAAAATTACATTTTTTTTCTGTGACTTTTTCCAGTGACTTTCTTACCAGCCACGACTATTACAGGTCACAGACTTCCCTGTAAAAAGAAACAAAGGTGGAACAGCATCCCTCACTGCTACTGAGGTATAGGTGACGTATGCCTAATAGTCAATATATTCCTCCAGAAATGGGACTATTTGGTGCCGTCCTGTAGGAGCTAAACTGTTTTGACGTTCCCCTTTTGGCACTAAGCTATTTTGGCTAGGTTAGGTTAGGTTTGGTTAGTGCCAAAAGGGCAATGCTAAAAAAGTTTAGCACTAAAAGAGAAGCACCAAAAGGGCAGTGCCCAAAAGGAACCCGACCCATAGTCTTCCTGCCTATCCTCTCAAAGTGGATTGATTAACTACTGCTGCTGCTAAGATTTTGTTATTATTTAACAACTACTCAGAGTCATGTTCTAGAAATATTCTAAGATCATTACTGATATTTTGGATCCTATCATATTATACAAAACTTATTCTGTAGTTGTAAGTACATGTTTAATATCAGTGCATTCTTAATAGTATTCTAAACCCATTTTATTCACCATGAGCTGTGGTATTTAACCTAAGGACAGGTTAAATACCATAACTACGGAGGAAAGCATTTTTGCCATTAAAGTTTCACATATGTAAAGAAAAAAATCTCGAATGGAGATGGCAAATTTGAGGAGGAAGAAAAAGTTGAAGCTACTGTAGGGAAATATTGAATATCTGCAGAGTGTAATCAATGAAGGTCGTCAGGATGAGGCCTGCAAAGAATGAATTGAAACATATGACAATCAGATGCTCACCTGAGGTAAGAATAAAGATATATGAAAATGGTAATAACATCTACATGGAATCATGCAGACACAAAGTGTACAACAGTTATCATGTCATTGTATGTTATTACTGTCCGAAGTGTGATTGTGTGATCTTTGTTTAGAATGTCGGCTGTTTTTAATTAGTGCGCTTGACGCTTTGATTTTGTTGTTGGTTTTATGAGTACATGGAGAGATGAAAAAAGGCAGTAGGGTTGGTAGATTGGAAGGGAGAGGTTGTCCTGAATTTTGGTGTGTTATATGAATTTCATGTTGTCTTTTGGGTTGGCTGCACTGAATTTTCGTATGTACAGTGTTGTTGTTGTATAATTCTATTGTTCCCTGCATATATATTGTTTTACTGTTCATTGTATGTATATTGGTTCTGTGTATTTTAGCGGGTAAGGGTTCAGTTGGGCTTTTGTGATGCTTTGTTGAGTTTCGGCCCAGCTGTATGTTTGGCGCTGCGAGTTAGCCGTGGTGAGTACCCTGCCTATATATATATATATTTTTTTTGTAACCACGAGCTATCTAGGCCCTGAAGAATGGGTGATAATGAGCAGCTTCAAGGTGTTAGTGAAGTGATGAGACCTTTCAGTGGAGAGGGAAATGTTGTTGCATGGCTAAACAAGGCAAAATTAGTTTGGTAACTTGAAGAAAATAGAGGATGTAGCGAGTTTTCTTCCCCTATATTTAGAAGGTGATGCCTTGTCTTTGTACTTGGAGATGAGTGATGAAGACCATCAAAATGCAGAAAGGATAGAGAAAAGATTAAAAGATGCATTTACTGATGGAGAGCTTGCGGCCTATGGTAAGTTGGGAAAGTTAAGTGGACTTGAGAGCAGGTGGATGTATTTGCTAGTGAAGTTAGGAGACTGGTTGGATTGGCTGGGTTTACTGGAGTGGCACTTGAAAAAATAGTCAAAGAAACTTTTGTGAATGGGTTTCCCAACCACATTTCAATAGCATTGCAACAAATTCTAGATATTGGAACCATATCAATGAGTATGTTGATATTTAAGGCTCGGATATTGGGCGCAAAGTAGGTACCAGAAGTAGCAATAGTGGCTGTGAAAGGGGCTGGGGATGGGAGGCCTACTGGTACAGGGAGTGGGAGAGGAGGTTCCTGGTCATTCAGAGGTAAGTGTTTTAAGTGCAATAGGCCACACATGATGAGATTTTGTAAGGAAGCGAAACAACCTATAATCTGTTTTTAATGTGATACAGGGCATATTGCAATGTATTGCAACCAGGGAAACGAACAGGGGGGCTACTGTGCCGGTGGCTACCCTTATGAACGAGTAAAGGCACTACCTTGTACATTGCCAATAGTAACTGTGAAGGTGGAGGATAAGGAGGCACAAGCTCTTGTGGATACAGGGTGTTCTAATTTGGCCTCGCGGTTAGTGAAGAGTTTTAAAGGCACCTGTGCCAATGTGACTTTTGATGGCAGAAAAGTTGATTGCAAGAGTGTCAGTGAGGTGGAGCTCTTGGTAGGTGAGAAGCGGGTAAAAGTTAATGCTGTTGTGGCTGACAAGATAATAGAGGGTATTGATTTTGTAATGGGAATGGATGTAATAGGGCAACTTGGAAGTGTTATGATCGATAAGCATGGTGTAAGTTTTGGGACTCCACATGGTGTAAGCCTAGTTGCAATAAATTCACTGAAGGGCAACACCCATTGTGTAATTGAGGATAAGGGTTTTTCTGCAGAGTTCGATGGTGAGCATTGGATAGTTGAGTGATTCTTTAAGGGGAGGCACCCCTATTACAGAATACAGAGACTAGAGACGACGAGTTTGAGAGAAAGGTAGAGAGGTGGACTGAGAAGGGAATTCATAGATCATGAGAGGAGAAGGTGGAGAAAGGGGTGTTATCATTGAAGGCAGTTACTCAGCCTACTAAAAATAAAATTAGGCCAGTATTGAACTTTCGTAAATTGAATGGTTACGTGAAGTGTAACACAGGTGACAATGTAGCAGATGAGTATGACGATACATTGCAAGAATGGAGACAGACAGCTGGGGTGTCAGCTATAGTTGATCTTAAATCAGCCTATTTGCAGCTCCATGTACATAAGAAGTTGTGGAAGTATCAGCTAGTGAGTTATAAAGGAAAGACCTGCTGTTTAACTAGGGTGGGATTCGGGCTAAATTCTGCACCGCGAATTATAACCCTGATTCATTAAGACTGTTTTGGGGAAAAATGAGAGAGTTAAGACTGCCACAAATTCATATATAGATGATATATCAGTGGATGAAACAGTGGTAAAGGTAGCTGAAGTTGTAAATCACTTGGAAGAGTATGGTTTGAAAACAAAACCACCTGAGCTGTTGGAGGGAGGGGTAGCATTACGGCTTAGGATAAAACATGATATGGGAGGTAGGCTTCGCGTAGCATGTAGTTACGTGAAGAGGGTAGCGAAGGGTGTTCAGTGGGAGGCCAAGATCGGAGAGAGAACAGTCGCTATGGTGCAAGAGATTATGGAGACAGTAAAGAGGGAGGATCCTGTAAGAGGTAGATGGCATGTTCAAAAGACAAAGGAAGGCATGGTGTGGTGTAATGCTAGCAGTATAGCCACTGGGGTGGTGTCGGAAATAGGTGGTGTTGAGGTAGAGGATGCTGCCTAGCTGAGTAAATTAGATGATTGTGGACACATTAATGTAGCTGAGTTGGATGCTACCCTAAAGGGTTTGAATCTTGCAATTAAATGGAGGCTACGAAAAATTGAGCTTCGAATGGATTCAGCTACAGTATATGCTTGGGTAAAGTCTGCCATTGCAGGTGATAAGAGGGTTAAAAGTAGAGAAGCTGCAGAGATGCTTATTAAGAGATGGTCGGGCATTATAACAGAGCTCATTGGAGAGTTTTTGTTAGATTGAGTGTCACCTTTGCGCCAACAAGTAAATATAAAGCTGATGTTCTTACTAGAGGCAAGAAGGAGTGGTTGAGTGTGACTGAAGATGTGTGTGAGGATGAACCGCCAACTTGTTGTGTTGGAGTCCTGAACGTTAAAGAGATGTACGGTATGTATCTCAAGGGTGTAAAGAGAACCCTCTTTTTGGCTAGAAAAGTTGACCTTACAGTCACAAGAGGGGCTGTGCAGCGAGTGGTTAGAGAATGTGAGAGATGCCAATCTACTGATCCTGCTCCGACAGTCCATGAACATGGTGAACTTCATATTAAAGAAAACTCTGGAGGAGGTTAGCCCTGGATGTGACGCATTATAGGTAAGGATTGTATTTGACTATGATTGATTCAAGACCAGGACGTGTTGCCATTTGGAGAGAATTTAGAGCAGAAAATGCAGTTGAGGTTGATAGTATTTTGAATGAAATTTTCCTTGAGAGGGGGCCAAGTTAATAAAGTCTCTATTAACAACAGTATGGCATTTGATCAAATGCATTGAAGCTAATGTTTGACAAATGGAATACTAAGCTGTTTTTTAGGCCTGCATATAGGTCAGGAGGCAATGGTATTATTGAGCGCCACCATAGGACGATTAAAGCAACTGCAGAGAGGGGGCTTGAAATAAAGCAGATAGGTTCTCAAAAGTGACGGGTAAATTGAAAATCGTGTAAAAGAAACGAGTCATTTTCCCATAGAAAACAATGATAAAGGGCATAGATACGTTCCACAACCTTACATAGACACACTATGCCAGAGATATAAGATAAGTAATAACATATTTTATAAATACATAACAAAGCAGAAATCCCTGTATCTATTTATAAGAGTATACAAAAGATATTCAGATTTACTGTACAGCAAGACATGAACATACTGTACTGTACTCTATTATGCGATGGGCAATAGGCATACAGTACACTGGGACGTGCATGGTGGCGGTGAGCACGAGGATGCAAACGTTTTGCCGCCTCCGTATCAGCTGATGCACCCTCGCATGCTGTTTCCCTGATAATATTATATCGAAAGTTTGTTTGCTGTTTGTTCTTAATGCTCTTTTTCAATTTTCTTCATAATATTCGATCGCATTAAGAGGTAGAAGATGGGGAGGATGCGGGAGAATGAACCACAATTGGCAAACGTTTTGCCGCTGCCGTATCTGATGATGCTTATCACTATTCAGGCACAAAATCTTACTCATAAAATATTTATTTACTCACTCTATTTGGGGTTTATCTAATATTCAAGATAATTTTATTACATATTAATATTCCTTGTACATATCGACCGTGCTGCACAAAATCTAAACGTAAACAAAGTCAGGTGAGAGAAAAAGAGAACTATACAATTCGTTAAAAAAAAAAAGTATGTCGGGGAAATTTAAATGAAATATATATATTCTCTACACTCTATTTCATTGACGATATTATATAGAAAATTTGCTTGCTGTTTGTTCTTAATGCTTTTTTTCAATTTTCTTCATAATATTCAATCGCATTAAGTGGTAGAAGAGGAGGAGGATGCGGGAGAACGATCCTCTATCCACAAACGTTTTGCCACTTCGGCATCAGCTGATGCACCCTCGCACGCTATTTCCCTGACGATATTATATCGAAAGTTTGTTTGCTGTTTGTTTTTAATGCTTTTTTCAATTTTCTTCATAATATTCGATCGCATTAGGTGGTAAAAGAGGAGGATGATGCAGGAGAATGAACCTCTATCTACAAACGTTTTGCCAATTCCGTATCAGCTGATGCACCCCCGCACGTTATTTCCCTGACGATATTATATCAAAAATTTTTTTGCTGTTTGTTCTTAATGCTTTTGTTTTATTTTCTACATAATATTCTATCGCAATAAGAGGTAAAAGAGGAGGAGGATGTGGGAGAATGAACCTCTATCGGCAAACGTATTGCCACTGCCGTATCAGCTGATGCTTATCACTATTCAGGCACAATATCTTGCTCATAAATTATTTATTTACTCACTCTATTTGGGGTTTATCTAATTTTCAAGATTATTGTATTACAAATTAATATTCCTTGGTTCTAAACATTACCGTATCTTCTTTACATATCGACCATGCTGCACAAAATCTAAATGAAAACAAAGTCAGCTGAGAGAAAAAGAAAACTATACAATTCGTTACAAAAAAAACGTATATCAGGGAAGCTTAAATGAAATATATATATTCTCTACACGCTATTTTCCTGACAATATTATATCGAAAGTTTGTTTGCCATTTGTTCTTAATGCTTTTTTTCAATTTTCTTCATAATATTCGATCGCATTAAGCGGTAGAAGAGGAGGAAGATGCGGGAGAACGAACCTCCATCCACAAACGTTTTGCAACTTCGGCATCAGCTGATGCACCCTCGCACGCTATTTCCCTAATGATATTATATCGAAAGTTTGTTTGCTGTTTGTTCTTAATCCTGTTTTCAATTTTCTTCATAATATTCGATCGTATTAAGTGGTAAAAGAGGAGGATGATGTGGGAGAACGAACCTCTATCTACAAACGTTTCGCCACTTCCGTATCAGCTGAGCTGATGCACCCTCACACGCTATTTCCCTGACGATATTATATCGAAAATTTGTTTGCTGTTTGTTCTTAATGCTTTTTTTCAATTTTCTTCATAATATTCGATAGCATTAAGCGGTAGAAGAGGAGGAGGATGCGGGAGAACGAACCTCTTTCCACAAACGTTTTACCACTTCTGAATCAGCTGATGCACACTCGCACGCTATTTCCCTGATGACATTATATCGAAAATATGTTTGCTGTTTGTTTTTAATGCCTTTTTTTCCATTATCTTCATAATATCCAATTGCATTAAGCAGTAGAAGAGGAGGAGGATGGCGGAAAAGTGCCCCCGAGACGGTCGATTTTTTACTAATTTTTTTTTTTTTTTTTTTAGAATTTTTTTGCATGGGTGTTATTTGCGAATTTCGTATTATTATATAGGGGCGCTATTCCAACTTAGAGGATAAAAAAACGCGGAAAAAGCAAACAAGGTGTATATTGGTTCTGTGTATTTTTGCAGTTAAGGATTCAGTTTGGATTTTGTGATGTTTCGTTGAGTTTCGGCCCAGCTGTACGCTCGGTGTTGCAAGTTAGCTGTGGTAAGTACCCAATCTATATATATATATATATATATATATATATATATATATATATATATATATATATATATATATATATATATATATATATATATATATATATATATATATATATATATATACATATACACCTTGTTCTTGTAATAATGCGAAGATAGGTTCACAGAAGTGACGGGTAAATCGGAAATCTCGTAGAAAAATGAGTCATTTTCCATAGGAAACAATGATAATGGGCATAGCTTGTTCCACAACCATCCATAGACACACTATACCAAAGATATAAGATAAGTAAAACATATTTTATAAGTACATAACAAAGCAGGAAGACCTGTAGTTATTTATATTAACATGCAAATAGAGTACAGCATAAAAGATATACAGATTTACTGTACAGGAAAAAATTAATGCACTCTTTTATGCAGTGGGCAACAGGCATACAATGGGACGTGCATGGTGGCGGTGAGCACGAGGATGCAAACGTTTTGCCGCCTCCATATCAGCTATTTTCCTGACGATATTATATCGTAAGTTTGTTTGCTGTTTGTTCTTAATGCTCTTTTTCTATTACCTTTATAGTATCCAATCGTACTAAGCGGTAGAAGAGGCGGAGGATGCAGGAGAACGAACCTCTATCGGCAATCGTTTTGCAGCTTCCGTATCAGCTGATGCTTATCACTATTCAGGCACAATATCTTACTGATAAAATATTTATTTACTCACTCTATTTCGGGTTTATCTAATTTTCAAGATTGTAGTACATATTACATATTAATATTCCTTGGTTCTAAACACTGTTCTATCTTCTTTACATATCGACTGTGCTGCACAAATCTAAATGTAAAAAAAGTCAGCTGAGAGAAAATAAAACTATACAATTCGTTACAAAGAAAACCTATATCGGGGAAACTTAAATGAAATATATATATTCTCTAATTGATATTTCCTTGATTATATTATATCGAAAGTTTGTTTGCTGTTTGTTCTTAATGCTTTTTTCAATTTTCTTCATAATACTCAATCGCATTAAGCGAGAATGATGCGGGAGAACGAACCTCTATCAGCAAACGTTTTGTAACACTTTCGTATCAGCTGATGCTCCCTCGCACGGTATTTCCCTGAAGATATTATATCAAAAATTTGTTTGCTGTTTGTTCTTAATGCTTTTTCAATTTATTTGATCGCATTAAGCGGTACAAGAGGAGGAGGATGCAGGAGAACGGACCTATATCGGCAAATGTGTTGTCACCCTTCCATATCATCTGATGCATCCTCGCACGCTATTTTCCTGACGATATTATATTGAAAATTTCCTTGCTGCTTGTTCTTAATGCTTTTTTTCAATTTTCTTCATAATATTCAATCGCATTAAGCAGTAGAAGAGGAGAAGGTTGCGGGAGAACGAACCTCTGTTGGCAAACGTTTTGCCACTTCCGCATCAGCTGATGCACCCTCGCATGCTATTTTCCTGACGATATTATATTGAAAATTTGTTTGCTGTTTGTTCTTAATGCTTTTTTTCAATTTTCTTGACAATATTCGATTGCATTAAGAGGTAGAAGAGGAAGAAGATGCAGGAGAACGACCCTCTATCGGGAAACGTTTTGCCACTTCCGCATCAGCTGATGCACCCTCGCACGCTATATCCCTGACGATATTATATTGAAAATTTGTGTGCTGTTTCTTCTTAATGCGTTTTTACAATTTTCTTCACAATATTCGATTGCATTAAGAAGTAGAAGAGGAGGACGATGCGGGAGAACAAACCTCTATCGGCAAACGTTTTGCCACTTCCGTATCAGCAGATGCACCCTTGCATGCTATTTCCCTGACGATATTATATTGAAAATATGTTTGCTGTTTGTTCTTAATGCTTTTTTTCCATTATCTTCATAATATCCGATCGCATTAAGCGGTAGAAGAGGAGGAGGAGTGCGGAAAAGTGCCTCTGAGGCGGTCGAGTTTTTACTAAAATAAAAAAAAAAATCAATTTTTTTTTTTGCATGGGCGTTATTCGCAAATCTCGTCTTTTTTTACTATTATTTTTAGAGGCGCTATTGCAATTTCGCGGTTAAAAAAACGCGGAAAAAGTGAACAAGGTGTATAAATATATATATATATATATATATATATATATATATATATATATATATATATATATATATATATATATATATATATATATATATATATATATATATATATATATATATATATATATATATATATATATATATATATATATATATATATATATATATATATATTTATATATATATATATATATATATATATATATATATATATATATATATATATATATATATATATATATATATATATATATATATATATATATATATATATATATATATATATATATATATATATATATGTATGTATGTATGTATGTATGTATGTATGTATGTATGTATGTATGTATGTATGTATGTATGTATGTATGTATGTATGTGATTACCTAATTGTGATTACCTAATTGTGTTTACGGGAAAGAGCCCAAAGCTCGTATCTTCCCGTCTCCTGATCGGTTCCATTTTTAGACTTAGTGATACTTATCATACCTGTCCTTAAAACTATGGATTGAGGTAGCATTAACTACCTCCTCGCTTAGCGAATTCCAATTATCAACTACTCTTACACTGAAAAAGTATTTCCTTACATCCTGCAAACAAGTTTTCTTCCGAAGCTTCAAACTATGACCTCTAGTTCTAGAGCCAGCCATATCGAAATATCGATCCCTATCCACTCTATCATAACCATGAAGGAATTTAAAGACTGTCACCATATCCCCCCTTACTCTTCTAGCTTCGAGTGATGGCAAGTCTAATTCCCTCAGCCTCTCATCATAACCGAGATTGCATATTTCTGGCACCAGTTTCGTGGCATGTCTTTGAACTTTTTCAAGCTTAGCTATGTGCTTTTTCAAGTGCGGATTCCAAAAGGGGGCTGCATATTCGAGTTTTGGCCTCACATAGGTTACATAAATATTTCTGAACATTTCCTTGTCCATGTGCCTGAAGGCTACCCTTACATTTGATAAGAATGCATATGCTGCCCTTACTACGCCATTTATATGTATTTCTGGAGACAAATCTGCCAATATGTTTACTCCTAGATCTCTCTCATTTTCTGTCTCCTGAAGTTGTACTCCAGCCACCGAGTAGTCAAGCTTGGGCCTTCTTGCACTTGTACCCATTCTCATTACCTTACATTTTGAGGTATTGAATTTCATTAGCCACTTTTCTGACCACTCATGCAGATTATTTATGTATGCAGATTATTATGTATTATTTATGTATGTATGTATGTATGTATGTATGTATGTATGTATGTATGTATGTATGTATGTATGTATGTATGTATGTGTATATATATATATATATATATATATATATATATATATTATATATATATATATATATATATATATATATATATATATATATATATATATATATATATATATATATATATATATATATATATATATATATATATATATATATATATATATATATATATATATATATATATATATATATATATATATATATATATATGTATAAATATTCTTTTTTTTTATCACAAGAAGTACAGACATAAACAAGAAAAATGCAAACAAAATGAAGAGTGAAAAGATCCTACTTGTGGAAAATGTTCAAATGAGCTATTAACAAAACTGTGTAATGTTAGTAATAAGAACTGTGCATACTGTGTGTACCGAGGAAATACTTCAGACATTAGGCCTGCAACATTTGATAGGACCTGCAGAATACATAAAACTAAAATAAATGATCAATTATAGGAATTAAGGCTTCTAATACTATATTACATAGTGCATTGACAAATCTACAATCTGTGCCTAATAAAACAACTGAAATAGAGAACTGACAAATGAACTCTCATTAGAGACTCATTTATTCAGTATGTGCTACAACTTACAAGATAACATGATCCGTAACAAAATATAAACTATAAATTAGTGAGGTTTGGTCTGGAGGGACACCCTAGGGGTGGCTGTTGGACCTTAAACACACCAGACGTAAGAAGTAAGCATTTTAACAGTATTACTTTCTCTCATTTATCCATCTTGACTTACCTATTAAACAGGCCATTTTTTTACTATTATAGTTTCTTTACAAATATTTTAGTGAGTAATCAGTTACTTATATTTTCACAGGGAAGGTTTGCAAATGACTCATATCTTTATTATATCTTTGCTATCTTGAGGGCAAAAAAAAAAAAGAGAGAGAGAGAGAGAGAGAGAGAGAGAGAGAGAGAGAGAGAGAGAGAGAGAGAGAGAGAGAGAGAGAGAGAGAGAAGAGAGAGAGAGAGAGAGAGAGAGAGAGAGAGAGAGAGAGAGGAGAGAGAGAGAGAGAGAGAGAGAGAGAGAGAGAGAGAGAGAGAGAGAGAGAGAGAGAGAGAGAGAGAGAGAGAGAGAGAGAGAGAGAGAGAGAGAGAGAGAGAGAGAGAGAGAGAGAGAGAGAGAGAGAGAGAGAGAGAGAGAGACTTATAAGAAGACATGTAATTGACCTAATAAGTAAGATGGTAATACATACAGTGAAAAGAAATATAGTTTCCTAGAAAATGAAGATTACCTTGAATTAACAGATATATATAAAATTTATAACAATAATCATACTTCAACCATATTTGTATTCCTTACAATGAGAATAATTGGTTCTTAACTTAGAGATCAAAGAAGGCGATATCAATTTACATACAAAATGGTTAGTGTTAAGGGAAATTGCATTAAATCATTAAGTTTTATTAGTGTGTGAGCAGTAACTATTTGTCGAAAAGAAAACTATAGTTTGCCTTTGAAAGCTGTGAAGGAGGATGAATTTCTAGGATGTACTGGAATATTGTTCCAGCACATTAGCATTTGTGAAAACATAAATAATTTTTATCCCGACAGGGACTTGAACCTAGGGCACATAATTACTGTGCCAAGGAACTACCAACTACACCACAGAAGGTCTTAAAAGGTAAACTAATCTTACAGCTATATCTGCTATACTAGGAATGAATGCATGCTATCTGAATGCCACAATGTTCATATTGCAATTTCCCCACAACCTCACTCGTGGCTTTTGTTTTTGCATTTAATTCAAATCTCAATCTCATTTGGGACCTACAACAATCAAATAAGCACATTACCATATGTGAGCATGAATAATTTTTACCCCGACCGGGACTTGCACCTAGGACATAATTACTGTGCCAAGGCACTACCAACTACACCATATGTTTTGACATATGGTAATGTACTTATTTGATTATTGTTCGTCCCAAAGGAGATTGAGATTTAATTTAAATGCGAAAACGAATCCTCGACTGAGGCTGGGGGAAACTGTAATATGAACAGAGGTCGCAAGTAATAGAAGAGGGAAAAAAATTAATTAATATTGTGGATAAATGAAAAACAGCTGGTTGGAGATAGTATTAGCGAGGTGATAATATGTGCTAATGCTCTGGAAATCCACCATGATTTAGTAGAAAACTCTCCAAGTTCTATTGGTGCTAAACTGGAGTATTTTCACCTTTATTGGAGTGACATTTTCACATAAGCCCTTGTTATACTAGTACAACAATGATTTATGACTCGCTCTCTCTTTCTCTATTTATTCAATTTATTCATTTATAATTGATTATTTATCACTCTATATACGATGGACAACAGATGTGTGGTGGCAGTGATCACAGTGCTAAGCCATAGTGGCTTTTTTACTAGGATTTTCACCCTTACTGGAGTGATTTTTTCACATAAGTCCTTGTTGTACTTGTGTAACTATGATTTATGACTCTCTCTCCGGTGTCTAAAAAATTACTCCCCTGATATCTTTTGTGAAACATTAATCAACAACACAAATGCACTTAATAGAATTAAATACACAGATAACGTCGATTTGCAGGTTGAGATTTTAATAAAAGTCTTCCTTGAATGCTTAGATAGTTGTGGACCCATTGTAACAAGGAAAATAACCCGCCCCTCAGCCCCCTGGCTAACTAATGACATCAAAGAGGCAATGCAAATCAGAAATCAAATACAAAAAGAGCTAAAAATGAATAGATATGATATGACTCTCCGAGAACGTTATAAAACAGAAAAGAAACGTGTCAGATCTCTCATTAGTGTAAGTAAAAAAGACTTTTACAGAAAACAATTTAATGACTCTAGACATGATACAGCAGCAACATGGAAAGTGATAAGAAGCATGATACCAAATGAAAAGAGTACCTCAGAAAGTTATGAAAATATTACCGAGTTGAAAGACAAAGCAGATAACTTTAATACCTATTTTGCTAACGTTGGCAAAAATACGTATGAAAAAACTCAAGAAAACATCAACTCAGTGAATATGAGTAATTCTTAAATGACAATTCTTCCAATGAAAACACAAGAGAGTACTTCAAGATAAATCCTATCGATTATGCTACCCTAATTCTTACCATAAAGAGCCTAAGAAACTCTGGCTCTTATGGTTCAGATGGTATACCATTTCAGTTCATCAAAGATGCTCTACCCATGATTGCATCCTATATTCAAACTATTATGAACACTTCCATTGATACCAAAAAGTTTCCTGACTCTTGGAAAATATCACATGTAATACCTCTGCATAAAAAGGGGGACAGAGAAGATGTGACAAACTATCGTCCCATTTCCCTGCTACCCATTTTCTCTAAAATATTAGAAAATAATTGTTGCATGCCAACTTATGTCATATTTAGAATCAAATAGACTACTAACGATTAACCAACATGGTTTCAGACCAAAACTCTCGACGGAAACTGCAATGCTTAAAGTTACGAATAGTATATATAATAATATAGATATGAAAAAAATATCTTTGCTTATATCATTAGATTTATCAAAAGCCTTCGACAGTGTAAACCATGAAATTCTTTTAAGTAAATGTATTAACTTAAATATTGATCCAAGCTGGTTTAGCGAGTATCTATCTAATCGTAAACAGTCCATACGTCTTAACAACATTATCTCTGTGACAAAAAATGTATCATTTGGTGTTCCACAGAGATCAGTACTTGGTCCTACCCTCTTCTCCATTTACGTAAATGATCTATCTTCTTTCATTTCTGACTGTCTAGTCGTACAATATGCAGATGACACTCAACTACCTATTTCCAAGAAATTGGGCTGTTAATTAACGAAAGTAAAACACAGTGCATATTTATTGGTTCAAGGTTCCACATAGCACAAATTCCAAAAAACACAACAATTAATTTTTCCGACAATATTATCACACCTAGCAAAACAGTCAAAAACCTAGGAATTCACTTTGATAACCACATGTTGTTTGATTCCCACATAGATAAAGTATGCAGAAAGGTAATAGGAACATTAATGTACTTATCACGTATAAAAGACAATTTTGAGACTACCACTCGAATAACTGTTGTTGAATCTCTAGCCCTAAGTCACATTAATTACTGCACAACTGTTTGGGGAGCTACCACTAAGACTCAGATAAACAGAATACAGAAGCTTATTAATTTTGCAGCTCGAGTTGCCCTGGGAGGAATAAGAAAATATGACCACATCACACCAGCTCTCAATAAACTTGGGTGGCTGCGGGCAGAAAATAAGGTCGCTTATGCTATTTATGTTTTTGTATTCAAAATTTTGGACCATCATTATCCTAGCTGGCTATTTGATTTAAAAACAGTCAGGGATATAAGGGGAACCAACACAAGACAGAGCAGTGAGCTCTTTATTCACAGAACAAACACAGAAGCAGGTTCAAAGATGATCACTATCAAAGGGCCAACACTCTGGAATAATATTCCAGAGCATCTTAAAAATGCATCCTCCTTCACAGCTTTCAAAGGCAAACTATATAGTTTTCTTTTGGACAAATAGTTGCTGCTCATTAAGAACTAATTATTCTCATTGTAAGGAAACAAATATGGAAATGATGCCGATAATAACGATCCTGTATCTAGTGGCACACTTACTACTTTATTATTAACATTATTCTTAACATTTTTATTACAGCATTATTATTTTCTATGAAAGCTACATTTAATTTAACTATATGTCTAACCCTCTTATTTATTAGTTTAATTACATGTCTACTTATAAGTTACTATTAATGTTGAATAACCATTGTACAAAATGGAAATAAATGTTTGTTTGTTTGTTTGTTTGCTCTCTCTTTCTCTCTCCATTTATTGAATTAATTTATTTATTTATTTGTCTATTTATATATCTATAAATATATATATATATATATATATATATATATATATATATATATATATATATATATATATATATATATATATATATATATATTATATATATATATATATATATATATATATATATATATAGTGTTCCCTCGCTATATTGCGGTTCACCTATCGCAACTTCAGTGCATCGCGGAATTTTTTGGCAAACAAACAAAAAAATTAATGATTATAACACCAGGATGGGCTAATAAATAGTAATATAAAACAGCCTTTATTGGGCCTGGGCACGAGGAATACATAAAGTAAAGAGAAACAGAGATGGAGAGTGAAATGACCTGTCAGATGTGATGGGATTATAAAATATGCATAATGAATATCCAATTCTCTGCTGGGTTTTAATATACCTCTGCATTACTCTCATGATGTCTATTCCAAAAATTCTCCTTAGATATTATTATTATTATAATTATTACTATTATTATTATTATTATTATTATTATTATTATTATTATTATTATTATTATTATTATTGGCGACAACAATTTTCCTTTGATGATGATTGTGGAGATAATTATTATTATTATTATTATTATTATTATTATTATTATTATTATTATTATTATTATTATTTATTATTACGAATTTGTCATTAAACCATTATCTTTACAAAAAATAATGTAGTTTTGGTTGAATGAACAAGAGTTAAATAAAGATGTTTCTCTCTCTCTATCAACGTCTTTCCCATTTATTGTCGTCATCTTTCATTTCCTCTTTCTCATATTTATTATAGTTATTTTATATTAAATATATATCGTTTATTCGGCAAAAGATAAATCATGTAATGACCAGGTGTACAATTATAATTGCAAAGAACTCTATGTTTACACAAAGTAGTCAACGTTATCATGACGCAGTAAAAGATTGATTGGCAGAAAGCTTACCAAAGCATATATTGCTCTAGACTAGGGAGCTATACAAACACTATGCATAAAAATATTTATACATAATATAAATAGGTCATTTACATATACAAGGAACAAAAGTGGCCCTAAAACTGAACCCTGTGGAACTCCATTACTAACTCTTCTCCATTCAGACACTGAGTGTCTTACATTAACCCTCTGTTCCCTTCCTTCTAAGTAAGTTTTTATCCATTCCAAGACATTTCCACCTATTCTAGCCATTGCCTGCAGCTCCCTAATAAGTCTCCCATGTGGAACAGTGTCAAACGCTCTCTGGAAGTCTAGGAATATGCAATCTGCCTAGCCCTCTCTTTCTTGTAAGATTCAGCTTACCTCCTCATAAAATTCTAATAAGTTTGTTACTGTTGATCTACCTTCTCTGAAGCCATGTTGCCTCACTGACAAAATGTTGAAGGATTCCAAGTGAAGAGAGATATGTTTCCTTAGTAGTTTCTCCATAACTTTGCAAATTATGCTGGTCAAGGAAACTGGTCTATAGTTCAGAGCCGTATGCCTCCTTCCCTTTTTGAAGATAGGTATCACATTTGCTTGTTTCCAGCATCTTGGAATCTCCCCTGACTCCAGTGACTTTTTAAATATGATACCCAGTGCCAGTGATATTGAGTTTGCGTATTTTTTTAGTACATAAGGGGATATGTCATCAGGACCTGTAGCTTTATGAACATCTAACTCCATCAGCGCTTTGCATACCTCTGTGGCTGTAAGGTTGATGTTCTCTAATACCGGCCCTTGAGCTTCTATCTCTGCAATCTGAGGGGAAGGGGTATTTTCTACTGTAAATACTGACTGAAACTCCTTGTTCAATTCTTTGCAGATCTCTTCATTCGTCTCAGTGATGTTTCCATCCGCTCTCTTTAGCCTTCAGTTTTCCTCTGATAAAGCTGTGGAAGAGCTTGGGATTTTCTTTAGCCTTTGGTGATGTCCCTCTCATAGTCTCTCTCTGCCTCTCTCCTTTTACTTAGGTAGTCATTTCTTGCTCTTTTGTAGGTTTGCCAGGCATTTATGTTTTTTCTCCTCCTATACCTTTTCAGCATTTGTCTCTCCAATCCTTAGCTCTTTTACACTCAATATCGAACCATTTCTCTCTGGCATGAATTACACCTACTTTGGTGAAAGGTATGCAGCAATCTACTATCTTCTCATATTTCTCACAAAAGATGTCATACATTTCTTGTACAGATTTGTTGTAAAATAAGGTTCTCCAGTCAATGACTGCATAAAGCTCATTCATTTTGATGTAATCTCCTTTCGGATAGTTCCTCCTCATGTCCTCAGTGTCTCTACTCTCAGGAAGAATATCTTCAATGATATACTCCATTAACAACACACAGTGATCACTTTTTCCAATTGGTGGTTCATACTCAATTTTTTCAATATCCAACACATTATCTGTGAATACTAGATCAAGTAGTGATGGCTCATCCCCACCCCTGGCCCTCGTTGGTTCCATTACATGTTGGTGTAGGAAATTCCCTTGTATGCAATCTAGGAATCTTGCCCCGAATGAGTCCTCACCACTGTGTGGGTCAAGATTTATCCAATCTATCTGCTGGCTAGTACAGTGGTAAAGCGCTGGCTTCGCATTCACGAGGTCGAAAGATTGGTTCCCGTCCAAGACCGAGAGTTTAAGCTGTTTACTGGCAGGAACTGCTGTGGTTGGGCACCACAGTGGGGGGTTGGGGCTTGCCCCAGCTGACGAATACCCATTGTAATGTAATGGAAATAAAGGTTTTATGATTAAAATCTCCCATAATCAAAAGCCTACATTTTCTCTCCCGTGCCATGTTAACAACTGAGTTTATGACTACAATAGTACCTATATGACTTTCCTCATAAACTTCTAGCCTATTTTGGTTCCTTGGTGGGTTATATACAACAGTTATTATAATGCTCTCTGACCCAGTATTTATGCGAGCAAGAAAAAATTCCTTGATCTCACTTCCTATAGCCAAGTTTAATTCTTCAACTTGAATCCTTTCACTTATGAGCAGTGCTATCCCTCTACCAGTCCTCTCAAATCTTTCAACCCTTAATATTCAGAAGCCCTTAGGAAAAACTGTGACACTGTTTATGTCCTCACTCAACTTAGTCTCTGTAATTGCTACTATATCTGTCTTATTGTTGTGAATCCTATCTTTTAATTCTACTGCCTTACCATATAATCCATCAGCATTTGTGTATAACAATCTTAATGAGGCCCCATCCCCTGATCTTCTGTCATTATCTTCTTTATCTCCCCTTTGTCTGGAAGAACTCTGAAATTAAAATTTTTCTTCTCTTCTTCATTTCTTTCCTCATTTAACCTTCTTGCCTCTTCCAACGAGTTTTTGATCTTTCCCATCTCTTCCAGTGTTCTGTATCGTCTAATGAACACTTCTTTGAATTCTTGAAGATCGTTTAGACTTTTTTTTCTCAACAATATTTCCCTACATGTTTCCCCTCTCTCAAAGGTTACTTTTGTTGGTCTCGGCTTTCATTCCCTCGAATATTTGCCTAGTTGGTGTATGTTTACAATATCCTCAGGACCACAAACTACTCCAAGCTTTCTTATCAGGTCTACAACCCTAGCTTTATTTTCTTCAAGTCTCCCCTGCCATGTTGGCTCCTGGGATTCGCTTATGCCTGAGATTACCACTGTCTTCTCTTTATCAAGTGCCTGTTTGATCAGTGGGTTTGCCCTTTCCATCACAACATCTTTAATTTTTTCGATTACTGACTCTTTATAGTCAACTGTTCGTATGTTTACCAGTGCCACCACCTTTGCAGCCTCTTTTACTGCCACATTCCCCTTTAGTGCATCAGGAAAGGAAGTTTTCATGGCATCATTCTCCATATTCAGCTCCTGGAACTCTTTTCTAAACTGTTCAATGTTTTCCTTAATCTGGACATTCCAAGTTGCAATCTCGTCTCTCTCGGAGAGAGCAGTGAACTAACATCTAATTCATTTAAGTTGTCATTCACCTGTTTGTTTTTATCTTCTTGTTTAGAAATTCTGGTTTCTAGTTCACTCTTTTTCCCTTCCAGCTTCTTTATTCGTTTTTCTAGTTCCTTTCTCTCCTGCGCTTGTGCTTTATTTGCTTCCTCCAAAAATCTTATTTCGTCTCTGAGTGTTTCATTCTCTTTCATTTCTCTATCCATATTCCGAATTTTATCATCAAGGCTTATAACCATTGCCTCTAAATCCTTGATTTTCTGTTTTAGTCTCCTAATAGCTACCCCTCCTCCCGACCCATGGGTGGGAGAGGTTTGGGACAGAGATGGCCTCATTTTTATGTTCTCCCTCTCACAGAATATAGAAAGAAGAAGAGAAAGAGAAAAAAAAGAGAAAAACTTTTATTTAAGCTTCACACAGAATTTTCATGTCTCTATATAAGTGACTCAATTTATCTCTTTTCTGGCAACACACATCTTAACTTAAAAATTTGACTATGGTAAGTTGAGGATAAAAAGAAAAAGAAAAAAAATGCAACAAAGACAAAAGTCAAACCTGAAGGAAAATTTGAATTTGTGTCTGAGGAGACTCCCACCTGTTTCTGCTATATATTCTTCTTAACTGATAAACTCACTTGCTAACCAAGATATGTTATCACAGGATCAGACTTTACATTTAACTCAACATATATACAAAATAAAAATATAGTAAAAGAGAAAGCTAAAAGAAAAGAAAAAAAAATGGAGAAAATAAGACAGCTGTACTACTTGGCAACTTAACTTAGTACTGTTGACAGCTGTATTTTATGTGTGTGATTACCTAATTGTGTTCCTAGCGGGAAAGAGCCCAAAGCTCGTATCTTCCCGTCTCCTGATCGGTTCCATTTTAGACTTAGTGATACTTATCATACCTGTCCTTAAAACTATGGATTGAGATAGCATTAACTACCTCCTCGCTTAGCGAATTCCAATTCTCAACTACTCTTACACTGAAAAAGTATTTCCTTACATCCTGCAAAGAAGTTTTCTTACGAAGCTTCAAACTATGACCCCTAGTTCTAGAGCCAGCCATATCAAAAGATCGATCCCTATCCACTCTATCATAACCATGAAGGACTTTAAAGACTGTCACCATATCCCCCCTCACTCTTCTAGCTTCGAGTGATGGTAAGTCTAATTCCCTCAGCCTCTCATCGTAACTGAGATTGCGTATTTCTGGCACCAGTTTCGTGGCATGTCTTTGAACTTTTTCAAGCTTAGCTATGTGCTTTTTCAAGTGTGGCTTCCAAAAGGGGGCTGCATATTCGAGTTTTGGCCTCACATAGGTTACATAAATATTTCTGAACATTTCCTTGTCCATGTGCCTGAAGGCTACCCTTACATTTGATAAGAATGCATATGCTGCCCTTACTATGCCATTTATATGTATTTCTGGAGACAAATCTGCCAGTATGTTTACTCCTAGATCTCTCTCATTTTCTGTCTCTTGAAGTTGTACTCCAGCCACCGAGTAGTCAAGCTTGGGCCTTCTTGCACTTGTACCCATTCTCATTACCTTACATTTTGAAGTATTGAATTTCTTTAGCCACTTTTCTGACCACTCATGCAGATTATTTAGATCCTCCTGAAGTTCTCTACCATTGTTCTCGTTTTTTACTTTCTTCACAATCTTTGCATCATCTGCAAACATATTCATGAATGAATTTACAGACTCTGGTAGGTCATTTACATATACAAGGAACAAAAGTGGCCATAAAACTGAACCTTGTGGAACTCCACTACTAACTCTTCTCCATTCAGACACTGAGTGTCTTACTCTAACCCTCTGTTCCCTTCCTTCTAAGTAAGTTTTTATCCATTCTAAAACATTTCCACCGATTCTAGCCATTGATTGCAGCTTCCTAATAAGTCTCCCATGTGGAACAGTGTCAAACGCTTTCTGGAAGTCTAGGAATATGCAATCTGCCCAGCCCTCTCTTTCCTGTAAGATTCGGCTTACCTCATCATAAAATTCTAATAAGTTTGTTACTGTTGATCTACCTTCTCTGAAGCCATGTTGCCTCACTGACAAAAAGTTGAAGGATTCCAAGTGAAGAGAGATATGTTTGTGTGTGTGTGTGTGTGTGTGTGTGTGTGTGTGTGTGTGTGTGTGTGTGTGTGATTTACCTAATTGTGTTTACGGGGAAGAGCCCAAAGCTTGTATCTTCCCGTCTCCTGATCGGTTCCATTTTATACTCAGTGATACTTATCATACCTATCCTTAAAACTATGAATTGAGATAGTATTAAGTAGCTCCTCGCTTAGCGAATTCCAATTATCAACTACTCTTACACTGAAAAGTATTTCCTTACATCCTGCAAAGAAGTTTTCTTACGAAGTTTCAAACTATGACCTCTAGTTCTAGAGCCAGCCATATCAAAATATGTGTGTGTATGTGTGTCCTGCTTAACCAATTTCCTTTCTATTCTACAGTAGTCTCTCTCTCTCTCTCTCTCTCTCTCTGTCAACATCTTTCCCCGTTTATTGTCGTCATCTTTCATTTCCTCTTTCTCTTTTGATTTCTTCCTCCCCTGTTTCTTTCTTCTCTACTTTAATGGCAAATGGATGCATCCTTTTAAAATTCCATTAGGAAATGTAGATAGAGAGTAAATATAAAACGGAGGGAAGTTTATTATTAGATTTCTCTCTCTCTCTCTCTCACTCTCGCTTTGTTTGGGGTTTATCTAATTTTCAAGATGATAGTATTATTAATATTCCGTGGTTTTAAACATTATTCTATCTATCTGCATGAAATCTTAACATAAATAGTGTCAGCTGAGAGAAAAAGAAAACGCATACAATTCGTTCAAAGAAAACGTATATCGTACTGTACATGGGAAACATAATGAAATATATATATTCTCTACACGGTATTTCCCTGACAATATTATATCGAAAGTTTGTTTGCTGTTTGTTCTTAGTACTTTTTTCAATTATTATAATATCAAGTTTGTATAAGTTTACTCTTGCACGCTGTTATTAATAAAGTAAAGGGTGGCTTGTTAACAGTGCAGGAAGGGTTTATACAGTAAAGGTAAAAATAAATGTAAAATACCTATGTATATACATTAATAATAATAATAATCATAATAATCTCCACAATCATCATCAAAGGAAAATCATTGTTGCCAATAATAATAATAATAATAATAATAATAATAATAATAATAATAATAATAATAATAATAATAAATAATAATAATAATAATAATAATATCTAATGATAATTTTTGGAATAGACATCATGAAAGTAATGCAGAGGTATATTAAAACACAGCAGAGAATTGGATATTCATTATACATCTTTAATAATCCCTTCCCTTCTGACAGGTTATTACACTCTGACGTATAGTGTTATTCTAAGACTATATTTATTCTATAGGTAGTGAGGTCGGTGATAGATATGCATCGTTAATTTAACAGAGTTTTAATATAGAGATAACTTGAACTTAGTTTACGCCTAAACGCTCCACACTAGCACAATTCACAGTTCCCCACACCCCTCAGGGGGGGCACTTCTAACTAACGATGCAGATTTGCCCACGGCAAGGTTGAACTTCAAACTAAAACACTCTCTAGGTATGCTCTCCTCTCTGATGGGTTTTCGAGTGCGCACTCTGCCCTGTAGCGGCTCTTGGTGTCTATGTGAGAGGCCTTACGACAACTCTCCATCTGTTGCTCTTTACTTTATGTATTCTTCGTGCCCAGGCCTAATAAAGGCTGTTTTATTCTATTATTTTTTGGCCCATCCTGGTGTCACAATCATAATAATATATATATTTTTTTTTAATATGGCGCTCCTACTTCACAGTTTTTCACCTATCGCAGCCGGTCCCGGAACCAAAACCCCCCGATAAACAAGTGAGCACTATATATATATATATATATATATATATATATATATATATATATATATATATATATATATATATATATATATATATATATATATATATATATATATACAGTGTTCCGTCGATTATCACGAAGGTTCGGTTCCGGGACTCAGCGCGAGACAGGAATTTTCGCAAAGTATGATCACCCTATATGTACACAGATATTTTAATTTATTTTTACGTTTACAATGTATAAACTGTATAAACCCTCCCTGTACTGTTAACAAACCACCCTTTTCTTCATAAATAACAGCATACAAGCGTAACTTTATATGAAAGTGATAGATAAACTTACTGTGAATGAGGTGATAATGACATGACATACTCATGTACATAGGTATTTTACAATTATTTTTACGTTTACTGTATAAACCCTCCCTGCACTGTTAAAAAACCACCCTTTACTTTATAAATAACAGCATGCAACGTAAATTTATATGTACGTGATAGGTAAACTGACCGTGAATGAGGTGGTAATGATGTTTGTTGACCCCAGAGGAAATTATTCCACAGCCAATAACAGCCTTACGGCTGCTTTTTGGGGGAGAAGAACATGATAATAGGGAGTTGCTGTCGCTGTTTCTTCTTTTGTTGGAAGATGGTCTGGTAAGGAATCATGGCATCGTCGAGAATATTACAGAAGGTCACCGAACGAACCATATTATCGTCATGTTCCTGCGAGAGATTTTGGGCTGCTTTCACATGTTCATGTATGGCTGCCAGACGTTCGAGTGTAAGGCCAAGTTCTTCAATTTCTTGGTGCATTTCCTGAAGTTCTTCTTCCTCTTCTTCGCTCGCTGATTTTGTAATTTCTTCCAAGTCTTCATCACTCAAAGGCTGCGAGTGGCAGTCAATCAGTTCATTCACATCTTCGAGAGTCATATCTTTAAAGCCTTCTCCTCCTAGCAATGCAGCCAACTTCACAGCTTTCGCAACTGCCGAGTTATGGACTTCGTCAGGAGCAAATCCCTTGTAGTCGTGGATGACTTCGGGCCACAATTTCTTCCAGCTGGCATTGATTGTGGCCGACTTCATCTCTTTGATTGCTTTCTGAATATTTTGAAGGCATGTGGCAATCGTGTAATTACGCCAGTAAGTCTTCATTGAGAATTCAACCAGGTTCGCCAGGGCATTTCGTGTGTAGAGGGCCTTGAACGAACGAATAACGCCTTGATCCATAGGCTGAATCAGTGACGCCGTATTCGGTGGCAGGAACTCTACTTGAACACCGTCATATTCGAGATTAGTTGCGTGGCTACCAGCATTATCCATCAAAAGAAGGACTTTAAAGTCAAGGCCTTTTTCCGCAAGATAAAGTTTGACCTGAGGGATAAAGCATTGGTGAAACCAGTCCGATGTGAGGCTTTTCGTGATCCAGGCCTTAGGGTTATGCATCCAATACACTGGCAGCAGATTCTTGTTTTTATTCTTCAAAGCCCTAGGGTTCTTTGACTTGTAGATAAGCCCGGGCTTTAACATGAAGCCCGCAGCATTCCTGCACATGATGAGGGTAACGCGATCTTTGTGCGCTTTAAATCCCGGGGCTCTAGCTTCTTCCCTGAAGAGAAAAGTGCGAGATGGCATTCTCTTCCAAAATAACCCAGTCTCAGCCATGTTGAAGACTTGGTCAGGAGCATATTCCCCTTCGGCGATAATTTTCTTCAAGTCGTTGTTCACGTAATTTTCTGCTGCAGCTGTGTCTGCAGAGGCAGCTTCTCCATAAACCGAAACGCTTTTTAGGCCATAGCATTTTTGAAATTTGGTGAACCATCCCTTGCTAGCAATGAATGACTGTATCCTCGGTGGAGAATCGCAGGAGGGTCCTGGTTGTGGGTCGTCGATATCTTCTCTTCCCTCCTCCTCTCCATGGTCGCCACTGTCGTCGACGGGTTCATTTGTAGCGAATGTCTCGTACAGCTTTTTCGCCTTTGCTTGTATGATATTGCTGTCTAAGCTGATGTTTTTCTTTCTGCATTCAGCAATCCACAGGGCCAAAGCAGCTTCCATCCGCACTACTGCCTTATTGCGGGATGTTACGACCCTCTTCGCTGATTTATTAAAAGAAATAGTCGCTGTTTTCCTGATCTTTGCCTCGTCCTTTTTGATGTATCAAACAGTAGATTCATTGAGGCCAAAATAGGGGACGACATCCGTAAACCTTTTTCCTTCTTTCAGCATATCTAAGCGTGTCACCTTATATGTTATGGTTAACATCCTCCTTTGCCGCTTAGGCTGACTACCAGAAGCCTTAGAAGATGAAGGATGCTTGGGAGGCATTGCAAAGGTTAAAATACGCGAGAAAAAAATCACAAGCAAAATGTATTAATAAGCACAACGTGAACGGCGCATACTTGAGTTAGACTGAACAAGTGAGGCGAGACAATGGAGATGGTGGGAGAAGCAAACTTCAATAAAAAAAAACAATCAGACCCCATGATACAGAACATACAGAAAAACAATTCTGTGATTCATCGTCTCTCGACCTTTCAGCCAATAGCATTCCATGAACTATCTCACTTAGGTGCGAGCCTTTGCATTTTCTGAAACGCTGATAGTGGTATCGTATTTTATATGGTGCAATACTGTTAGTATTTATGTTTTTTACTATTTTTTTTACTGTTTTATTATTCTTAGGATGAGAAATAAGTTTTTTTTATCAATAAAATCATGAAACTACAGGAAATTTTAATATATACTAGCTCACGTAGGTGCGACCCCAATACATTGTACGCTATCGGACAGTATTTCACATGATGCAATACTGTGAGTTATATATCTAAATTTATGTTTTTTTACTATTTTTTACTGTTTTATTACTCTTAGGCTAGGAAATACTTGTTTTATCAATAAAATTATGAAAATTTCAATATGTACTAGATCACGTAGGTGCGACCCTTTTCGTTTTCCGAAACGCTGATATCGGTATCGTATTTTACATGGTGCAATACTGTTAGTATTTATGTTTTTTATTATTATTTACTGTTTTATTATTCTTAGGCTAAGAAATACGTTTTTTATCAATAAAATCATGAAACTACTGGAAATTTTAATATATGCTAGCTCACGTAGGTGTTACCGTTTGCGTTTTCCGAAACGCTGATACCGATATCGTACTTTCTATGGTGCAGAGTTACATGTTCAAATTTATGTTTTTTACTATTTCTTACTGTTTTATTATTCGTAGGCTGGGAAAAAAAATTTGATCAATAAAATAATAAATTTTTTTTTTTCAATAAATAAATGAAAATACTGAAAATTTTAATTTTTTTAATATTTTAATATTTTTGCATATATATAAAAAAAAATGCCCCCAATAAATGCAATACAGTGAATTCGCGAGATAAGAATCGCGATAGAGCGAAGCATCACTGTATATATATATATATATATATATATATATATATATATATATATATATATATATATATATATATATATATATATATATATATATATATATATATATATAGAGAGAGAGAGAGAGAGAGAGAGAGAGAGAGAGAGAGAGAGAGAGAGAGAGAGAGAGAGAGAGAGAGAGAGAGTCATAAGTCATTGCTCTATGAGTACAACAATGACTTATGTGGAAAATCACTCCAGTTAGGGTGAGAATCCCATTCTTTAGTTGTCTTTGGGGTTCATACTGGGTGAAAAGAGACTGAAGTACATGGAAGCATGGTAGGAAACTGCCTAAGAGGCAGCTGCTTAGCTACTAAACTGAACCATTTTTTTTTCACCTTTTCTCACTCGTGTTATTCGTGGAATTCAATTATTATTAATATTATTTTTAAGACGCGTTACTCCAATTTCATGTGGCTTAAACTTGCCTAAATACCGAGTTGACAGTACATACAGTGGTGACCCCAACCAACGAACATAATCCGTTCCAAAAAAGTGTACTTGTGTAGGAATGTTCGTAGGTTGGATTTAATTTTACTATTGAAAAGCATGTAAATCCAATAATCCATTCCAGGTCACCATAAATATTAATTTTAAAATTTTTCGAGTCATGAAAATCAAGAAATATAATACAGGTTATAAGCAATATACTCTATAAAAGGAAAATAAAATTAATAATAGAAATACAGAACTGCATTTACCTTTGTGGATGATTTTTGCTGGCATAAACGGATAGTAGTGGAGGAGGAGGAGGAGGAGGGGACTAATTTTTGGAGAGAGGGTTCCCTTCCATAAAAACGTTAGGGAACTTTTCCGATATAGGCTCTATTTCTGGAGTTTGCTCTCTCTTTTCTCTTTAGAAAGCTGCATCCCTACCTACTGGGACAAGGAAACAATCCAGAGAAATTTCTCTTTTACTTCTTTGGTAAATTTTTCTAAAAATATTCATTGCATTGTCATTTACCATGTTCACTACTCTATTGCCCACAGTTTTCTCTGGGTGATGATTTTCAATAATAGCGTGCATATCATTTCACTTACTAAAAATTTCTTTAAATTCTTCACTGGACACCTTTATCCTCTCATCCCCCCCCTCTGGTGACTGCTCCTCTTGGAGAATCTTCACCGGTTCACGCTGCAACTCAACTAATTCTTCGGTGGTAACTTTCTTCTTTGTGGTCCTCCACCAGCTCCTCATTGACCTCCAAGCCAAAACATTTGCCTGAGGCTACGATTTCATTAACAAATTTAATTGCTAACTCCTGATTGAAGCCCTCAAAGTCCCAATCAGTCACACAACCTGGCCAAAGTTTCCTCCAGGTGGAGTTCAGTGTACGATGAGACCTCCTTCCATGCTTTTTCAATTAGGCCAATGCAGGGGAGGATATTAAAGTGGTCTTTCCAGAAATCACGAAGGGTCAAATCCGCGTCACTGGTGACCTGGAAACACCTGGCAAAAAGACCCTTCATATACAACTTTTTAAAATTAGAAATTACCTGCTGGTCAATGGGCTGGAGGATAGGAGTGGTGTTGGGGGGCAGAAATTTTACATTAATGAAGTCGTAATGTATAGTGAGATCTTCTTCCACACCTGGAGATGGGCAGGAGCATTATTCATTTTGAGGAGACATTTAAGGGGTATATCATTTTCCTCAAGATATTTTTTCACTGTTGGCACAAACACTTCAATCAACCACTCTATGAATAAAATCCCTGTAACCCAAGACTTTGAATTCACCTCCACATTACAAGAAGACTAGCCTTCAACACAATATTGTGCTCAAAAACACGCGGATTTTCAGAGTGGTAAACTAAAAGAGGCTAGATCATACAGTCCCCACTAGCATAAGTGCACAATAAAAGTGTAAGACTGTCTTTCATTGGTTTGTGGCCAGGCAGTGATTTCTCCTCCTGGGTTATATAGGTTCTTTTAGGCATTTTCTTCCAAAAGAGTCCCACTTCATAACAATTAAAAACTTGTTGCGGGATATAACCTTAATTCACGACGAACTTAGCGAATTCCCTCACGTAAGAATCCGCTGCATTTTGGTCGGAACTAGCCACCTCTCCATGTCTAATGATGCTATGAATCCCAGTTTGTCGACGAAAGTGTTCAAACCAGCTTCTGCTGGCTTTAAATTCCTCAACTTTAGTGAGAGTTCATTACTAATTCATGGTGGATTTGCAAAGCCTTAGCGCATATTATCGCCTCGCTAATACTATCTCCAATCAGCTGTTTTTCTTTTATCCACAACAATAATAATTTTTCTACCTCTTCTATTAATTGTGACATTTTCTTTGTTAAGATATTTACTCCCTTAGCCAAGTCAGCTGCCTTTAAGATTTCTTTATTCTTGAAAATAGTACAGATGGTCGAGTTCGCCATGTTATACTGCGTGGCGAGATCTGATACACGAACTCATTTTCTTGTCTATAAATTATTTCTTTCTTTGATTCCACTATAATGCATCTAGGGTGTTTGACATCAAAATCACTAAACTTTTAACATTCCTAGGAGCAAATAATAAGGGATATATGAACGGTGAAACAATGAAAAATTAAGCAAGAACTATGATCAACTCACGAACGAACCACACAGCGCAGGCTCCAATGCAGAACTGAGATTGGGCGAGAGGGACACGTAGTGGCTTGGCCAAGACAAGCGTGTTTGTGGGTTGGATTTTGTTAGCGAGTTATGGTAAAAATTTGTTCGTAGGTACAGGCGTTCGTGGGTTGGGGTCACCACTGTGTACATATACAGTGATCCTTCGCTTTATCGCATTTCTTCACTTGCGAATTCACTGTATTGCGATTTTTTTGGCAATTTTTTTTTGTGTGTGGGTATATGCAAAAATATTAAAATATTAAAAAAATAAACATTTTCATTATTTTCATTTTTTTATTGAAAAATAAAATTTCATTATTTAATTGATAAAAAAATTTATTTCCCAGCCTACGAATAATAAAACAGTAAGAAATAGTAAAAAAAAAACATAAATTTGAATATGTAACTCTGCACAACAGAAAGTACGATACTGGTATCAGCGTTTCGGAAAACGCAAAGGGGCGCACCTACGTGAGCTAGCATATATTAAAATTTCCAGTAGTTTCATGATTTTATTAAGAAAAAAACGTATTTCTTAACCTAAGAAAAATAAAACAGTAAAAAATAGTAAAATACATAAATACTAACAGTATTGCACCACGTAAAATACGATACCGGTATCAGCGTCTCGGAAAACGAAAAGGGTCGCACCTACGTGAGCCTGTAAATATTGAAATTTTCATTATTTTATTGATAAAACAAGTATTTCCTAGCCTAAGAGTAATAAAACAGTAAAAAATAGTAAAAAACATAATTTTAGATACATAACTCACAGTATTGCATCATGTGAAATACTGTCCGATAGCGTACAAAGTATTGGGGTCGCACCTACATGAGCTAGCATATATTAAAATTTCCAGTAGTTTCATGATTTTATTGATAAAAAAACATATTTCTTAGCCTAAGAATAATAAAACAGTAAAAAATAGTAAAAAACATAAATACTAACAGCATAGCACCATGTAAAACACGATACCGGTATCAGCGTTTCGGACAAAGACTCGCACCTACAAGATAGTTCATGGAATGCTATTGGCTGAAAGAGTGAGAGATCTGTATCATGGGGTCTGATTGGCTTTTTTATTTAAGTTTGGTTCTCCCACCATCTTCCATTGTCTCGCCTCACTCGTTCAGTCTAACTCACGTGTGCGCCGTTCACGTGCTTATTAATACGTTTTGCTTGTGATTTTTTTACTCGCGTATTTTAACCTTTGCAATGCCTCCCAAGCATCCTTCATCTTCTAAGGCTTCTGGTAGTGAGCCTAAGCGGAAAAGGAAGATGTTAACCATAACAGATAAGGTGAAACTCTTAGATATGCTGAAAGAAGGAAAAAGGTTCACTGATGTCGGCGGGGATTTTGGCCTCAATGAATAACAGCTGTAAAGCTGTTATTAGCTGCGGAATAATTTCCTCAGGCGTCTACAAACATCATTACCATCTCATTCACGGTAAGTTTACCTATCATGTACACCTAGTTCTCAGAATAACGCCTAGATAGGTTCTCAGAAGGGTCGGGTAGATGGAAAATCGCGTGAAAAAATGAGTTATTTTCCATAGGAAACAATGATAAAGGGTATAGATACGTTCCAAATCTTACATAGACACACCATGCAAAAGATATAAGATAAGTAAAAAACATATTTTATTACTATATTGCAAAGCCGAAAGCCCTGTATCTATTTTTAAGAGTATACAAAAGATATTCATATTCACTTTACAGCTAGAAATTAACATACATTACTATACTTTACTCTATTATGCAGTGGGCAACAGTTATACAGTACACTGGGACATGCATGGTGGCAGTGAGCAAGTAACTTATGTGGTAGAAGAGGAGGAGGATGCAGGAGAACGAACCTCTATCTGCAAATGTATACAAAGATAAAATAAGAATTATAAATAACCAAAGCAAGATTAAAAAACGAAAAAAAAAATAATTTTGCAATGCCTAAATCTACCATATGACAGATTAAAAAAACTTAATCCACATTCTCTAGAGAGGCACAGAGTTAGGGGGGATATGATTGAGGTGAATAATGGTTTAAAGGGATTAACAAGGGTGATATTAATAAAGTTTTAAAAATCCATGATCAAACCAGAACTCATATGGGTAATGGATTTAATCTTGATAAATTTAGGGTCAGAATGGAAATTGGTGAAAATTGGCTTGGTAATACCGTAGAGTATTCCTAGTAGGATAATAAATGCCAATACCTTTTTTTTTTTTACTTATTTTTTTTTAGGATGGGATAGGATAGGAGGGGAAAAAAGGGAGGGGATGAAGGATATAAGGGAATTGGAGGGAAAAGCACGAAAATTAAATAAAGTAAGAGAGAAAAAAAGAGAGTGGCAGACCCTCATTCTAAGTTTTGATCTGGAATTCAGATTCTGAATTGTATTACTTAGACTCCTTCAAATGTAGATTAGATAAACATATGACAGAGGTAGGGTGGGTGTATATATAATGTATAATGATGATGATCTTTTCTTATCGTAATCCTCTTTGTACTGGTGGAAGAAGCCTCCGCGGGCGCTTATTTACTATATTATTATTATTATTATTTTTTGTTTAAATATAGTAAATAAGCACCCGCGGAGACTTCTTCCACCAGTACAAAGAGGATTACAATAAGAAAAGATTATCATCATTATACATTATATATACACCCACCCTATTGGGTAGGATAGAATGAGAGAGAGAGAGAGAGAGAGAGAGAGAGAGAGAGAGAGAGAGAGAGGAGAGAGAGAGAGAGAGAGAGAGAGAGAGAGAGAGAGAGAGAGAGAGAGAGAGAGAGAGAGAGAGAGAGAGAGAGAGAGAGAGGAGAGAGAGAGAGAGAGAGAGAGAGAGAGAGAGAGAGAGAGAGAGAGAGAGAGAGAGAGAGAGAGAGAGAGAGAGAGAGATCTTTAATTAACACTTGTTCATTCAACCAAAACTACATTATTTATTGTAAAAATAATGGTGTAATTACAAATTCGTAATAATAATGATATTAATAATAATAATAATAATAATAATAATAATAATAATAATAATAATAATAATAATAATAATAGTCTCCACAATCAACATCAAAGGAAAATTATTGTTAAAAATAATAATAATAATAATAATAATAATAATAATAATAATAATAAGATCTTAGGAGAATTTTTGGAATAGACATCATGAGAGTAATGCAGAGGTATATTAAAACCCAGCAAAGAGCTGGATATTCATTACACATCTTTTATAATCCCTTCACATCTGACAGGTCATTACACTCTCCATCTGTTTCTCTTTACAGCCTGATAGAGGCTGTTTTATTTTATCATTTTTTGGTCCATCGTGGTGTCACTATAAAAAAAAAATAATAATTATTGTTTTTTTGGGCGTTATTCACGAATTCCGAGTTTTTTACTATTATTTTGGGGGGGCGTAATTGCAATTTCGCGTATAAAAGGAACAAGGTGTACATATAAATTTACGTTGCATGCTGTTATTTATAAAGTAATGGGTGGTGTTTTAACAGTGCAGGGAGGGTTTATACAGTAAACGTAAAAATAATTGTAAAATACCTATGTACATGAGTATGTCATGTCATTACCACCTCATTCACAGTAAGTTTATCTATCACTTTCATATAAATTTACGCTTGCATGCTGTTATTTATGAAGTAAAGGGTGGTTTGTTAACAGTACAGGGAGGATTTATACAGTTAACAGAGTGTAAACGTAAAAATAAATTAAAATATCTATGTACATATAGGGTGATCCTACTTCGCGAAAATTCCTCTATCGCGCTGGGTCCCGAAATCACCCTTCACGATAAACGAAGGATCACTGTGTATAAATATATATATATATATATATACATATATATATATATATATATATATATATATATATATATATATATATATATATATATATATATATATATATATATATATATATATATATATATATATATATATATATATATATATATATATATATATACACAGTAATCCCTCGTTTATTATGGGGTTCGGTTCCGGGACCGGCCGCGATAGGTGAATTTCCGCGAAGTAGGATTATGACACCAGGACAGGCCAAATATGATAAAATAAAACAGCCTTTATCAGGCTTTAAAGAGAAACAGAGATGGAGAGTGTAATAACCTGTCAGATGTGAAAGGATTATAAAAGACGTGTAATGAATATCCAGCTCTCGGCTGGGCTTTAATATACCTCTGCATTACTTTCATGATGTCTATTCCAAAAATTCAACTTAGATCTTATTATTTTTATTATTATTACTATTATTATTATTATTATTATTATTATTAGTATTATTATTATTATTGGCAACAATAATTTTCCTTTCATGATGATTGTGGAGAATATTATTATTATTATTATTATTATTATTATTATTATCATTATTATTACGAATTTGTAATTAAACCATTATTTATACAATAAATAATGTAGTTTAGGTTGAATGATCAAGAGTTAATTAAAGATCTCTCTTTCTCTCTCTCTCTCTCTCTCTAACATTCTATTCTACCCAACCCCCCCCACACTCTCTTTGTCACAGCAAACTAGGGAGGACACTGTACACGGTTATTAAAGTAAATAAACCAATAGATGCACAAACAAGGATGAGCCCTTAATAATAATAATAATAATAATAATAATAATAATAATAATAATAATAATAATATCTAAGGCGAATTATTGGAATAGACATCATGAAAGTAATGCAGAGGTATATTAAAACCCAGCAGAGAGCTGGATATTCATTGCACATCTTTTATAATCCCTTTACATCTGACAGGGCATTACACTCTCCATCTCTGTTTCTCTTTACAGCCTGATAAAGGCTGTCTTATTTTATCATTTTTGGCCATCCTGGTGTCACAATAATCTTAATTAAAAAAAAAAAAGAAAATAAAAATTGACAAAAAAAAATCCGCGATGCACTGAATCTGCGACAGGCGAACCGCGAAATAGCGAGGGATTACTGTGTATATATATATATATATATATATATATATATATATATATATATATATATATATATATATATATATATATATATATATATATATATATATATATATATATATATGAATCATTTTTTACCCCGACCGGGAATCGAACCTAGGACTTATAATTACTAAGCCAAGGCGCTACTAACTACACACCATAGAACGTTTATATATATATATATATACAGTGTTCCCCCAGTTATTCGCGTTTCTTGGTTCGCTTTCTCACTGTATCGCGTTTTTTTTGGGATAAATTATTATTTTATTTTGTGTCTATGCAAAAATATTAAAGTAAAAAAAAAAAAAATTCTAGTATTTTCATTTTTTTATTGAAAAAATCATATTTCTTTATCCAATTGATAAAAAAAAATTATTTTCCAGCCTACGAATAATAACACAGTAAAAAAGAGTAAAAGACATAAATTTAGATAGCTAGATAGATAGAAAGATAGACACATTTATTGACCTCCTCTTTTGAAAAAGTACAGTATAATCTTTACAAAAGGAATATTTGGTCCAAATTACAATGAACAAATACAATAGATTTTGTACAATCATCAAATAAGTGAATGAATTTTAAATTAATATACATTGTACTAATAACTGAATGATATACGTACGTACAGTATAACTCACAGTATTGCATCATGCGAAAGTGCTCGATTGCGTACAATGTATTGGGGTCGCAGCTACGTGAGCTAGCATATATATTTATATTTCCAGTAGTTTCATGATTTTATTGATAAAAAAACGTATTTATTAGCCTAAGAATAATAAAACAGTAAAAAATAGTAAAATAACATAATACTAGCAGTATTGCAACATGTAAAATATGATACCGCTATCAGCGTTTCAGACAAAGACCCGTTCAGTCAAACTCACGTGTGCGCCATTCACGTTGTGCTTATTAAACGTTTTGCTTGTGTTCAATAGCGTACAATGTATTGGGGTCGCAGCTACGTGAGCTAGCATATATATTTATATTTCCAGTAGTTTCATGATTTTATTGATAAAAAAAAACGTATTTCTTAGCCTAAGAATAATAAAACAGTAAAAAATAGTAAAAAACATAAATACTAACAGTATTGCAACATGAAAAATACGATACTGCTATCAGGGTTTCGGACAAAGGCTTCAACCATCTTCCATTGTCTCACCTCACTCGTATGCGCCATTCATGTTGTGCTTATTATTATTAATATGTTTTGCTTGTGATTTTTTTACTCGCATATTTTAACCTTTACAATGCCTCCCAAGCATCCTTCATCTTCTAAGGCTTCTTGTAGTGAGCCAAAGCGGCAAAGGAAAATGCTAACCATTGTAGATAAAGTGAAACATAGATATGTTGAAAGAAGGAAAAAAGTTTGTGGATGTCAGCCGCTATTTTACGTAAACGTAAAAATTATTGTAAAATACTGTACTTATGTATGTCACGTCATCATCACCTCATTCACGCTAAGTTTTCCCATCACTTTCATAAACAATTATGTTGCTTGCTGTTATTTATAATGCAAAGGGTGTTTTTTTCACAGTACAGGGAGGGTTTATACAGTGTAAACGTAAAAATACATTAAAATATCTATGTACATATAAGCTGATCCTACTCCACGGTTTTCCTGGTTCACGCCGGGTCCCGGAACCGAACTACCGCGATAAGGGGGTGAACACTGTATATATATATATATATATATATATATATATATATATATATATATATATATATATATATATATATATATATATATATATATATATATATATATATATATATACCTTGGTCGTTTTTCCGTGTTTTTTATTCTGTGAAATTGCAATAACGCCCCAAAAAATAATAGTAAAAAAATACGAAATTCGCAAATAACACCCATGCAAAAAATTAAAAAAAAAAATTTTCCTTTCAGTAAAAAATCGACCGCCTCAGAGGCACTTTTCCTCCATCCTCCTTCTTTTCTACCACTTACTGCGATCGGATATTATAATGAGAACTGAAAAAAGCATTAAGAACAAACAGCAAGCATATTTTCAATATAATATCGTCAGGGAAACAGCTGATACGGAAGTAGCAAAACGTTTGCCGATAGAGGTTCGTTCTCCCGCATCCTCCTCCTTTTCTACCGCTTAATGCGATCGAATATTGTGAAGAATATTGAAAGAAAGCATTAAGAACAAACAGCATACAAATATTCTATATAATATCATCAAGGAAATAGAGTGCGAGGGTGCATCAGCTGATACGAAAGTATGACAAAACGTATGCCTGTAGAGGTTCGTTCTCCCGCATCCTCTTCCTCTTCTACCGCTTAATGCGATCAAATATTATGAAGAAAATTGAAAAAAAGCTTTAAGAACAAACAAATTTTCAATATAATATCATCAGGGAAATAGCGTGCGAGTGTGCATCAGCTGATATGGAAGTAGCAAAACGTTTGCCGATAAAGGTTCTTTCTCCCGCATCCTCCTCCTCCTCTACCGCTTAATGCGTTTGAATATTATGAAGAAAATTGGAAATAACATTAGGAACAGACAGTATAAAAATTTTCGATATGACATCGTCAGGGAAATAGCGTGCGAGGGTACATCAGGTGATACGGAAGTGCGACAAAACGCTTGCCAATAGAGGTTAGTTCTCCCGCATCCTCCTTCTCTTCTACCGATTAATGCAATCGAATATTATGAAGAAAATAAAAGAAACATAAAGAACAAACAGAAAACAAACTTTCGATATAGTATCGTCAGGGAAATACCGTGTAGAATATATATATATTTCATTAAAGTTTCCTCTATATACGTTTTCTCTGTAACGAATTGTACAGTTTTCTCTTTCTCTCAGCTGACTTTGTTTACGTTTGGATTTCGTGCAGCACGGTCGACATGTAAAGAAGATAAAATAATGTTTAGAACCAAGGAATATTAATAATACATACTATAATCTTGAAAATTAGATAACCCCCAAATATAGTAAATAAATATTTTATGAGTAAGATATTGTGCATGAATAGTGATAAGCATCAGCTGATACGGAAGCGGCAAAACGTTTGCCAATAGGGGTTTGTTCCCCCGCATCCTCCTCCTCTTCTACTGCTTAATGCAATCGGATATTATGAAGATAATGGAAAAAAACATTTAGAACAAACAGTAAACAAACTTTCAATGTAATATCGTCAGGGAAATAGCGTTCGAGGGTGCAGCAGCTCATAAGGAGGCGACAAAACGTTTGCATCCTCGTGCTCACCACCACCATGCACGTGATTACCTAATTGTGATTACCTAATTTTGTTTACGGGAAAGAGCCCAAAGCTCGTATCTTCCCGTCTCCTGATCTGTTCCATTTTATACTTAGTGATACTTATCATACCTGTCCTTAAAACTATGGATTGAGATAGCATTAACTACCTCCTCGCTTAGCGAATTCCAATTATCAACTACTCTTACACTGAAAAAGTATTTCCTTACATCCTGCAAAGAAGTTTTCTTACGAAGCTTCAAACTATGACCTCTAGTTCTAGAGCCAGCCATATTAAAATATCGATCCCTATCCACTCTATCATAACCATGAAGGAATTTAAAGACTGTCACCATATCCCCCCTCACTCTTCTAGCTTTGAGTGATGGTAAGTCTAATTCCCTCAGCCTCTCATCATAACTGAGATTGCGTATTTCTGGCACCAGTTTCGTGGCATGTCTTTGAACTTTTTCAAGCTTAGCTATGTGCTTTTTCAAGTGCGGATTCCAAAAGGGGGCTGCATATTCGAGTTTTGGCCTCACATAGGTTACATAAATATTTCTGAACATTTCCTTGTCCATGTGCCTGAAGGCTACCCTTACATTTGATAAGAATGCATATGCTGCCCTTACTATGCCATTTATATGTATTTCTGGAGACAAATCTGCCAGTATGTTTACTCCTAGATCTCTCTCATTTTCTGTCTCTTGAAGTTGTACTCCAGCCACCGAGTAGTCAAGCTTGGGCCTTCTTGCACTTGTACCCATTCTCATTACCTTACATTTTGAAGTACTGAATTTCATTAGCCACTTTTCTGACCACTCATGCAGATTATTTAGATCCTCCTGAAGTTCTCTACCATTGTTCTCGTTTTTTACTTTCTTCACAATCTTTGCATCATCTGCAAACATATTCATGAATGAATTTACAGACTCTGGTAGGTCATTTACATATACAAGGAACAAAAGTATGCGGTGTATGCCTGTTGTCCACTGCATAATAGAGTGCATTAATTTGTTTACTGTACAGTAAATCTGTATATCTTTTATACTATACACTATTTGTATATTAATATAAATAACTACAGGTCTTTCTACTTTGTTATGTACTTATAAAATATGTTTTACTTATTTTATATCTTTGGCATAGTGTGTCTATGGACGGTTGCGGAACAAGCTATGCCCATTATCATTGTTTCATATGGAAAATGACTCGTTTTTCATGCGATTTTCCATTTACCCGTCACTTCTGAGATCCTATCTCCGTGTTATTCTGATAACTAGGTGTATATATATATATATATATATATATATATATATATATATATATATATATATATATATATATATATATATATATATATTTATATATATATAGATGGGCCCCTTTTTACGTCATTCTGCCGTTATGTCAGAGGCCAAAATACAATTAATAAATAATCATTAAATAAATTTCTCGACCTACCTGGTTATTCCGGTAAATTCATACTTCATGCATTGACCAGTTTGTGAGCCTGGTAGACAAATACAAATGTAGAAGCACTTATCTATACATATGTATCAACTTAATGGTTTTATTTATTTATCTGTTTATACATTTGGTCATCTGAAGGAGTTAGATTTAGTTTATTTACAAAATTACCAAATACATAGATTGAGGTTGGCAGAAAAAGTCACAGGTCATTGTTGTATACATAGTTTTATTCATTTATTTGGTTTTTGAAGGAATATGACTTAATTTATTTAAATTATACGATCATTATGCAAAATCGTTTGTTGAGATTGGGGGAAGAATAGTGACACGATGAAAAAAAAAAAAAAAAAAAAAAAAAAAAATATATATATATATATATATATATATATATATATATATATATATATATATATATATATATATATATATATATATATACACCTTGTTCCTTTTATACGCGATTTTTTTATATGCAAAATTGAAATAACGACCCCCAAAAATAATAGTAAAAAACTCGGAATTCGCGAATAACCCCCCCCCAAAAAAAAAAAAAAAAAAAAAAAAATTTTTTTTTATGGTGACACCAGGATGGACCAAAAAATTATAAAATAAAACAGCCTTTATCAGGCTGTAAAGAGAAACAGATGGAGAGTGTAATGACCTGTCAGATGTGAAGGGATTATAAAAGATGTGTAAAGAATATCCAGCTCTCTGCTGGGTTTTAATATACCTCTGCATTACTCTCATGATGTATATTCCAAAAATTCTCCTTAGATCTTATCATTATTATTATCATTATTATTATTATTATTATTATTATTATTTTTAACAATAATTTTCCTTGATGATGATTGTGGAGATTATTATTATTATTAATATCATTATTATTACGAATTTGTAATTAAACCATTATTTTTACAATAAATAATGTAGTTTTGGTTGAATGAACAAGAGTTAATTAAAGATCTCTCTCTCTCTCTCTCTCTCTCTCTCTCTCTCCAACATTCTATTCTACCCAATAGGGTGGGAGTATATATAAGGTATAATGATGATGGCTTTTTCTTATCATAATCCTCTTTATACTGGTGGAAGAAGCCTCTGTGGGCGCTTATTTACTATATTTAAAAAAAATAAAAAAATAAAAATAATATAGTAAATAAGCGCCCATGAAGGCTTCTTCCACCAGTACAAAGAGGATTACGATAAAAAAAGATCATCATCATTATACATTATATATACACCCACCCTACCTCTGTCATATGTCTATCTAATCTACATTTGAAGGTGTCTAAGTAATACAATTCAGAATCTGAATTCCAGATCAAAACTTAGCACGAGGGTCTGCCCCTCTCTTTTTTCTCTCTTACTTTATCTAATTTTCGTGCTTTTCCCTCCAATTCCCTTATATCCTTAATCCCCTCCCTTTTTCCCCTCCTATCCCATCTCATCCTTAAAAAAAAAAAAAAAAAAAAGGTATTGGCATTTATTATCCTGCTAGGAATACTCTACGGTATTACCAAGCCAGTTTTCACCAATTTCCCTTCTGAACCTAAATTTATCAAGATTAAATCCATTACCCATTACGAGCTCTGGTTTGATCATGAATTTTTAAAACTTTATTAATATCACACTTGTTAATCCCTTTAAACCATTTATACACCTCAATCATATCCCCCCTAACTCTGTGCCTCTCTAGAGAATGTAGATTAAGTTTTTTAATCTGTCATATGGTAGATTTAGGTATTGCAAATTTTTTTTGTTTTTTTGTTTTTTAATCTTGCTTTGGTTACTTATAATTCTTATTTTATCTTTGTATACATTTGCAGATAGAGATTCATTCTCCTGTATCGTCCTCATCTTCTACCACATAAGTTACTTGCTCACTGCCACCATGCATGTCCCAGTGTACTGTATAACTGTTGCCCACTGCATAATAAAGTATAGTAATGTATGTTAATTTCTAGCTGTATAGTGAATATGAATATCTTTTGTATACTCTTAAAAATAGATACAGGGCTTTCTGCTTTGCTCTGTAGTAATAAAATATGTTTTTTACTTATCTTATATTTTTGGCATGGTGTGTCTATGTAAGGTTTGGAACGTATCTATGCCCTTTATCATTGTTTCCTATATAAAATAACTCGTTTTTTCACGCGATTTTCCATTTACCCGACCCTTCTGAGAACCTATCTAGGCGTTATTCTGAGAACTAGGTGTGTGTATATATATATATATATATATATATATATATATATATATATATATATATATATATATATATATATATATATATATATATATATATATATATATATATATATATATATATATATATATATAAAGCTAAAGGCTTTATTTATTTATCTATGTATTTCGCTATTTAAAGAAATTAGATTTAATTTATATACAAATTTACCAAATACATATCCATAAATATGATTTTTATGAAAAAAAAATTGTTGAGGTTGGAGGAAGAAAAGTTAACTGGCATTGTTGTATGCAAATATACTGCATCAAATTAATGGTTTTATTTATTTATTTGTTTATATATTTCGTTATATGAAGTAATTAGACTTAATTTTTTTACAAATTTACCAAATATGTGGCCGTAAATATGATCTCCGTGCAAAAAAGTTTGCCGAGGTTAGGGGAAGAATAGTCATATGACATTGCTGTAAATATACTGTATATGTCAAATTAATGGCTTTATTTATTTATATTTTTATTTGAAGGAATTAGATTTAACTTAATTACATATTTACCAAATATAAATTTGAGAGAAATAGAGAAACCAAAAGGACATCACAATAAGAACAATAATAAAGCATTTTTACAAGAAACGATGTTGCAAAAGCATTGCTTCTCAAACTCTCAACTGCCCTGTTGTTTATCATGCTCATTCGTTGATTACATAATTTCAACACGATTAAAAGAAAGATGTTATTATTGCTCTGACGGGATGGCCAGCATCAACGGCACATCCCACTGAGCCTCCTATTGGTTCAGTAGAGAGCAAATAGATTGCTTAATGACGTGAAAATGGGGTAGGGGGAAGAAGAAGCACTGCCCACTTCTTCTTGTACTCATCTGCTGGTGTTAACCCATTCAATCCTAAATTGGATATGGGGGCTGAAGTAATCCAGTTATGCAGATGCAAGCCAACTGCAGTAGTAAAAGTAACGTATATGTATAGTGTACTTTTACTATTTTCATATATTAGATTAAAAACTTAGATTATTTTTCTATGTTTAAGAGTATATATTTTTGGCATTGGTGGGAGACATTGGTTCAAATTTAGGTGTACTTCAACTTACGTTGAAATTTGGTTAAAGTCAGCTGTCAGGAATGGAACCATGACATGAAATGACTTAGGTTCCAGAAGTCAGTTTGTAAGTAGAATTGTTCATAAGGTGTGTTTAGGTAAAGCAAAAAAAAGTACTGTACAGCACATACATATGTAGTACTGTAAAGTCCTTAGCTAAAGACACTTAACTAACACAAAAAACATAGTATACAGTATTAATGAACCTTAATACAGTAATAATAATATAATAATACGACACAATATAGCAATAAATACAGTCAACTTGCTTTTTACGTGTTTCTATAATACGCAAAATTGGATAACGCCTCCAAAAAAAATAATAGAAAAAAAATACGAAATACACGAGTCACATGCTGGCGAAAAAAAAAAAATGGTTAATTTTAGTAAATAAGCGACCACCTCAGAGGCACTTTCCATCATGCTGCCATGTGCTCCAGTGTCTCTTTACCCAGCATACTGTGTGTATATATCGCTTGTTCTAACTGTTTTTGTGGTAAGTTTTATGTTTCCTGTGTTTTTTTCAAATTTTTATAAACGTATAAATCATGGCCAGTAAACGCCCCAGAAAAGACTGTGGAAGCGCTTCTACTCCCAAAAGAGTGAGAAAGGCAATAACCTTGAAGTAAAACTTCAGGTGTTGGCCCATTATGAGCATGGTGAGAGTACAAGTGCTCACCACGACCACGCTCATCCCATGCCTGTTGCTCACTGTTTATAGAGTGAGTAGAATGAGTTTTACATTCAGGCATTGCATAATGAGATTTATTTATAGTTTTTTAATCTTGCTTTGGTTATTTCTTATTTTTATTCTATCTTACTTTATGCTTGCAGATAGAGGTTCATTCTACCGCATCCTCCTCCTCTTCTCCCACCGCTTTAGTTACATGCTCACCGCCACCACGCACGTCCCAGTGTATGCCTGTTGCCCACCGCATAATAGAGTGCGTTAATTTGTTTACTTTACAATAAATCTGTATATCTTTTATACTGTTTGTAAGTTAATATAAATAACTACAGATCTTTCTGCTTAATTATGTACTTATGAAATATGTTTTACTTATCTTATTTCTTTGGCATAGTGTGTTTATGTACAATCACCATGGCTCAAACGGTAGCGTCCGCGACTCTTAGGCATCAGGTCGAGGGTTCGCACCCCGTCACGATCTGAGGTTAGCAAGGGCATGCACTCAGGGTAACGATTACATCTGCCAAAACAAGTACTTCGCAAGAAGGCAGCCGTCCTAGCCCTTGGTTGAAAAGGGAATCCGTGATGTAAAACCAGAACAGTGTGTTTATGTACAGTTGTGGAATGTATCTATGCCTATTATCATTGTATCTTATGGAAAATGACTGATTACATTAAGCAAATTTTACAATACACGTGCCTTTTAAGATCCTATCCTCGCGTTGTTCCAAAAGGTGAGTGTACATTAATACATGGGTAAATAAAGGGCAGGCTTCTGTTCATATCTGTGAATGTTCGTAACTCGGTGGTTCGTAAGTAGGGGGGCTTCTGTATTTACTTCTAACAATGGTTGGGGACCTGGGTTTGAATTTAGGTGTTTTCGAACTTCTGTCAAAATCTGGATTAAGTCATGTATTAGAAAAAGAACCCTGATGTAAAATGGGAACTGCCAGTAAATATATATATATATATATATATATATATATATATATATATATATATATATATATATATATATATATATATATATATATATATATATATATATATATATATATATATATATATATATATATATATATATATATATATTTTATTTTATTTTTTTAAACATTATTGTGACCCCAGGATGAACCAAAAAGTGATAAAATACAACAGCCTTTATCAGTCTGTAAAGAGAAACAGATGGAGAGTGTAATGACCTGTCAGATGTGAAGGGATTATAAAAGATGTGTAATGAATATCCAGCTCTCTGCTGGATTTTGATATACCTCTGCATTACTCTCATGATGTCTATTCCAAAAATTCTCCTTAGATATTATTATTATTATTATTATTATTATTATTATTATTATTATTATTATTATTATTATTATTATAAACAATAATTTTCCTTTGACAATGATTGTGGAGATTATTATTATTATTATTATTATTATTATTATTATTATTATTATTATTATTATTATTATTATTATTAATATCATTATTATTACGAATTTGTAATTAAACCATTATTTTTACAATAAATAATGTAGTTTTGGTTGAATGAACAAGAGTTAATTTAAGATGTCTCTCTCTCTCTCTCTCTCTCTCTCTCTCTCTCTCTCTAACATTCTATTCTACCCAACCCCCTACACTCTCTTTGTCCCAGCCAACTAGGGAGGGGTACTGTACACATATATTAAAGTAAATAAACCAACAGATGTATAAACAATGATGAGCCCTTAATAATAATAATGCTAATAATAATAATAATAATAATAATAATAATAATAATAATAATCTCCACAATCATCATCAAAGGAAAATTATTGTTGCCAATAATAATAATAATAATAATAATAATAATAATAATAATAATAATAAGATCTAAGGAGAATTATTGGAATAGACATCATGAGAGTAATGCAGAGGTATACTAAAACCCACCAGAGAGCTGGAACTTTATTACATATCTTTTATAATCCCTTCACATCTGACAGGTCATTACACTCTTCATCTCTGTTTCTCTTTTACAGCCTGATAAAGGCTGTTTTATTTTATCATTTTTTGGCCCATGATGTTAAAAAAAAAAAAAAAAAAAAAAAAAAAAACTAACTTTGGCCAAAAAAAAAAAAAAAATCGCGATATAGTAAATTCACGAGAGGTGAATTGCGACAGAGCGAGGGATTACTGTATATATATATATATATATATATATATATATATATATATATATATATATATATATATATATATATATATATATATATATATATATATATATATATATATATATATATATACAGTGTTCCTTCAATTATCGTGAGGGTTCAGTTCCGGGACCCGGCGCGAGACAGGAAAATCGCGGAGTAGGATCAGCCTATATGTACATAGATATTTTATTTTTACCTTTACACTGTATAAACCCTCCCTGTACTGTTAGCAAACCACCTTTTACTTCATAAATAACAGCATGCAAGCGTAAATTTATATGACATACTCAATTATTTTTACGTTTACTGTATAAACCCTCCCTGCACTGTTAAAAATCCACCCTTTACTTTATAAATAACAGCATGCAACGTAAATTTATATGTACGTGATAGGTAAACTTACCATGAATGAGGTGGTAATGAGTTTGTGGACACCAGAGGAAATTATTCCGCAGCCAATAACAGCTTTATGGCTGTTATTCATTGAGGCCAAAATAGCGGCCGACATCCGTAATCCTTTTTCCTTCTTTCAACATATCTAAGAGTTTCACCTTATCTGTTATGGTTAACATTTTACTTTGCCGCTTAGGCTCACTACAAGAAGCCTTAGCAGATGAAGGACGCTTGGGAGGCATTGCAAAGGTTAAAATATGCGAGTAAAAAAATCACGAGCAAAACGTATTAATAAGCACAACGTGAACGGCGCACACGTGAGTTAGACTGAACGAGTGAGGCAAGACAATGGAAGATGGTGCAAGCCTTTGTCCAAAATGCTGATAGCGGTATCGTATTTTACATGTTGCAATACTGTTAGTATTGATGTTTTTTACTATTTTTTATCCTTTTATTATTCTTAGGCTAAGAAATACGTTTTTTTATCAATAACATCATGAAACTATTGGAAATTTTAATATATATTCTAGCTCACGTAGGTGCGACCCCAATACATTGTATGCTATCGGACACTACTTCACATGATGCAGTACTGCGAGTTATATATCTCAATTTATGTTTTTTACTATTTTTTACTGTTTTATTACTCTTAGGCTAGGAAATACTTGTTTTATCAATACGTAGGTTTGACCCTTTTCGTTCTCTGAAACGCTGATACCGGTATCGTATTTTACATGGTGCAATACTGTTAGTATTTATGTTTTTTACTATTTTTTACTGTTTTATTATTCTTAAGCTAAGAAATTCGTTTTTTTATCAGTAAAATCATGAAACTACTGGAAATATAAATATATATGCTAGATCACGTAGCTGCTACCCAAGTACATTGTACGCTATCGGACACTAATTCACATGATGCAATAATGTGAGTTATACTGTATATCTAAATTTAAGTTTTTTACTATTTTTTACGGTTTTATTATTCGTAGGCTGGGAAATAAATTGTTTTTATCAATTAGATAATGAAATATGTTTTTTTCAATAAAAAAAATGAAAATAATGAAAATTTATATTCTTTTAATATTTTAATATTTTTGCATATACTCCAAAAAAAAAAAAAAAATTGCCAAATAAAATCGTGGTACAGTGAAATCGCGAGCCAAGAAACGTGATACAGCGACAGAACACTGTACACCTTGTTCCTTTTATACGCGATTTTTTTATATGCGAAATTGCAATAATGCCCCCCAAAAATAATAGTCAAAAACGCGGAATTCGCGAATAACGCCCCCCCCCCCAAAAAAAAAAATAATAAAAAAAAAAATTAAGATTATTGTGACACCAGGATGGACCAAAAAATTATAAAATAAAGCAGCTTTTATCAGGCTGTAGAGAGAAACAGATGGAGAGTGTAATGACCGGTCAGATGTGAAGGGATTATAAAAGATGTGTAATGAATATCCAGCTCTCTGCTGGGTTTTAATATACCTCTGCATTACTCTCATGATGTCTATTCCAAAAATTCTCCTTAGATCTTATTATTATTATTATTATTATTATCATTATTATTATTATTATTATTTTTATTATTTTTAACAATAATTTTCCTTTGCTGATGATTGTGGAGATTATTATTAATATTATTATTATTATTATTATTATTATTAATATCATTATTATTACGAATTTGTAATTAAACCATTATTTTTACAATAAATAATGTAGTTTTGGTTGAATGAACAAGAGTTAATTAAAGATCTCTCTCTCTCTCTCTCTCTCTCTCTCTCTCTCTTCTCTCTCTCTCTCTCTCTCTCTCTCTCTCTCTCTCTCTCTCTCTCTCTCTCTCTCTCTCTCTCTCTCTCTCTCTCTCTCTAGGAGGGTGTATATATAATGTATAATGATGATGATCTTTTCTTATCGTAATCCTCTTTGTACTGGTGGAAGAAGCTTCCGCGGGCGCTTATTTACTCTATCTAAAAAAAATAATAATAATAATAATATAGTAAATAAGCGCCCGTGGAGGCTTCTTCAACCAGTACAAAGAGGATTACGATAAGAAAAGATCATCATCATTATACATTATATATACACCCACCCTACCTCTGTCAAATGTCTATCTTATCTACATTTGAAGGTGTCTAAGGAATACAATTCAGAATCTGAATTCCAGATCAAAACTTAGAACGAGGGTCTGCCCCTCTCTTTTTACTCTCTTACTTTATCTAATTTTCGTGCTTTTCCCTAGTACAGTGGTAACGCGCTGGCTTCGCATTCACGAGGTCGAAAGATCGGTCCCCGTCCAAGACCGAGAGTTTAAGCTGTTTACTGGCAGGAACTGCTGTGGGTGGACATCACAGTGGGGGGTTGGGGCTTGTCCTGGCTGACGAATACCCATTGTAAAATGGAAATAAAGTTTATATCCTATCCCATCCCATCCTAAAAAAATAAAAAATAAATAAAAAAAATAAAAAAGTATTGGCATTTATTATCTTACTAGGAATACTCTACGGTATTACCAAGCCAATTTTCACCAATTTCCCTTCTGAACCTACATTTATCAAGATTAAATCCATTACCCATTACGAGTTCTGGTTTGATCATGAATTTTAAAACTTTATTAATATCACCCTTGTTAATCTCTTTAAACCATTTATACACCTCAATCATATCCCCCCTAACTCTGTGCCTCTCTAGAGAATGCAGATAAAGTTTTTTTAATCTGTCATATGGTAGATTTAGGCATTGTAAAATTATTTTTTTTTTCGTTTTTTAGTCTTGCTTTGGTTATTTATAATTCTTATTTTATCTTTGTATACATTTGCAGATAGAGGTTCGTTCTCCTGCAACCTCCTCCTCTTCTACCACATAAGTTACTTGCTCACTGCCACCATGCATGTCCCAGTGTACTGCATAACTGTTGCCCAGTGCATAATAGAGTAAAGTATAATAATGTATGTTAATTTCTAGCTGTAAAGTGAATATGAATATCTTTTGTATTCTCTTAAAAATAGATACAGGGCTTTCTGATTTGCTATGTAGTAATAAAATATATTTTTTACTTATCTTATATCTTTGGCATGGTGTGTCTATGTAAGGTTTGGAACGTATCTATGCCCTTTATCATTGTTTCCTAAGGAAATTACTCGTTTTTTCACGCGATTTTCCATTTACCCAACCCTTCTGAGAACCTATCTAGGCGTTATTCTGAGAACTAGGTGTATATATATATATATATATATATATATATATATATATATATATATATATATATATATATATATATATATATATATATATATATATATATATATATATATGAATAATTTTTTACCCCGACCGGGACTCGAACCTAGGAATTAAAATTACTAAGTCAAGGCACTACCAACTACACACCACAGAAGGTTTAAAAGGAATCCAACCCTATAGCTTATATCTGCTATACTTAGGGATGAACGCATTCTATCTCAATGCCACTATGTTCATATTACAGATTCCCCAACCTCACTCGTGGCTTCATTTTAGCATTTAATTCAATTCCCAATCTCATTCGGATAATACAATAACCAAGCAAGCACATTACATTTGTGAAAACATGAATCATTTTTTACCCCGACCGGGACTCGAACCTAGGACTTATAATTACTAAGTCAAGGCACTACCAACTACACACCACAGAAGGTTTAAAAGGAATCCAACCCTATAGCTTATATCTGCTATACTTAGGGATGAACGCATTCTATCTCAATGCCACTATGTTCATATTACAGATTCCCCAACCTCACTCGTGGCTTCATTTTAGCATTTAATTCAATTCCCAATCTCATTCGGATAATACAATAACCAAGCAAGCACATTACATATGTGAAAACATGAATCATTTTTTACCCCGACCGGGACTCGAACCTAGGACTTATAATTACTAAGTCAAGGTGCTACCAACTACACATCACAGAAGGTTTAAAAGGAATCCAACCCTATACCTTATATCTGCTATACTTAGGGATGAACGCATTCTATCTCAATGCCACTATGTTCATATTACAGATTCCCCAACCTCACTCGTGGCTTCATTTTAGCATTTAATTCAATTCCCAATCTCATTCGGATAATACAATAACCAAGCAAGCACATTACATATGTGAAAACATGAATCATTTTTTACCCCGACCGGGACTCGAACCTAGGACTTATAATTACTAAGTCAAGGCACTACCAACTACACACCACAGAAGGTTTAAAAGGAATCCAACCCTATAGCTTATATCTGCTATACTTAGGGATGAACGCATTCTATCTCAATGCCACTATGTTCATATTACAGATTCCCCAACCTCACTCGTGGCTTCATTTTAGCATTTAATCCAATTCCCAATCTCATTCGGGTCATACAATAACCAAGCAAGCACATTACATTTGTGAAAACATGAATAATTTTTTACCCCGACCGGGACTCGAACCTAGGGCTTATAATTACTAAGTCAGGGCACTACCAACTACACACGACAGAAAGTTTAAAAGGAATCCAACCCTATAGCTTATATCTGCTATACTTAGGGATATACGCATTCTATCTCAATGCCACTATGTTCATATTACAGATTCCCCAACCTCACTCGTGGCTTCATTTTAGCATTAAATTCAATTCCCAATCTCATTCGGGTCATACAATAACCAAGCAAGCACATTACATATGTGAAAACATGAATCATTTTTTACCCCGACCGGGACTCGAACCTAGGACTTATAATTACGAAGTCAAGGCTCTACCAACTACACACCACAGAACGTTTAAAAGGAATCCAACCCTATAGCTTATATCTGCTATTCATAGGGATGAACGCATTCTATCTGAATGCCACTATGTTCATATTACAGATTGGGAATTGAATTAAATGCTAAAATGAAGCCACGAGTGAGGTTGGGAAATATTGTAATATGAACATGGTGGCATTCAGATAGAATGCGTTCATCCCTAAGTATAGCAGATATAAGCTATAGGGTTGGATTCCTTTCAAACCTTCTGTGGTGCGTAGTTGGTAGTGCCTTGACTTAGTAATTATAAGTCCTAGGTTCGAGTCCCGGTCGGGGTAAAAAATGATTCATGTTTTCACATATGTAATGTGCTTGCTTGGTTATTGTATGACCCGAATGAGATTGGGAATTGAATTAAATGCTAAAATGAAGCCACGAGTGAGGTTGGGGAATCTGTAATATGAACATAGTGGCATTGAGATAGAATGCATTCATCCCTAAGTATAGCAGATATAAGCTATAGGGTTGGATTCCTTTTAAACCTTCTGCAGTGTGTAGTTGGTAGTGCCTTGAGTTAGTAATTATAAGTCCTAGGTTCGAGTCCCGGTCGGGGTAAAAAATGATTCCTGTTTTCACATATGTAATGTGCTTGCTTGGTTATTGTATGACCTGAATGAGATTGGGAATTGAATTAAATGCTAAAATGAAGCCACGAGTGAGGTTGGGGAATCTGTAATATGAACATAGTGGCATTGAGATAGAATGCGTTCATCCCTAAGTATAGCAGATATAAGGTATAGGGTTGGATTCCTTTTAAACCTTCTGTGGTGTGTAGTTGGTAGCGCCTTGACTTAGTAATTATAAGTCCTAGGTTCGAGTCCCGGTCGGGGTAAAAAATGATTCATGTTTTCACCTATGTAATGTGCTTGCTTGGTTATTGAATGACCCGAATGAGATTGGGAATTGAATTAAATGCTAAAATGACGCCATGAGTGAGGTTGGGGAATCTGTAATATGAACATAGTGGCATTGAGATAGAAAGCGTTCATCCCTAAGTATAGCAGATGTAAGCTATAGGGTTGGATTCCTTTTAAACCTTCTGTGGTGTGAAGTTAGTAGCGCCTTGACTTAGTAATTATAAGTCCTAGGTTCGAGTCCTGGTCGGGGTAAAAAATGATTCATGTTTTCACATATGTAATGTGCTTGCCTGGTTATTGTATGACCCGAATGAAATTGGGAATTGAATTAAATGCTAAAATGAAGCCACGAGTGAGGTTGGGGAATCTGTAATATGAACATAGTGGCATTCAGATAGAATGCATTCATCCCTAAGTATAGCAGATATAAGCTATAGGGTTGGATTCCTTTTAAACCTTCTGTGGTGTGTAGTTGGTAGCGCCTTGACTTAGTAATTATACGTCCTAGGTTCGAGTCCCGGTCGGGGTAAAAAATGATTCATGTTTTCAAATATGTAATGTGACTGCTTGGTTATTGTATGACGAGAATGAGATTGGGAATTGAATTAATTGCTAAAATGAAACCACAAGTGAGGTTGGGAATCTGTAATATGAACATAGTGGCAATCAGATAGAATGCGTACATCCCTAAGTATAGCAGATATAAGGTATAGGGTTGGATTCCTTTTAAACCTTCTGTGGTGTGTAGTTGGTAGCGCCTTGACTTAGTAATTATAAGTCCTAGGTTCGAGTCCCGGTCGGGGTAAAAAATTATTCATGTTTTCATATATGTAATGTCCTTGCTTGGTTACATATATATATATATATATATATATATATATATATATATATATATATATATATATATATATATATATATATATATATATATATATATATATATATATATATATATATATATATATATATATATATATATATATATATATATATATATATATAAATAAACAAAAATCTTACCCGTAATCTATCCATGGATTAATGTAAGTATTACTGTACAGTACTACATTATTACATTATTTATTATTGTATTAAAGTTAATCAATACTATATACATTATGCTTTATGTAGCAGCTAAGTGTCTTTAGCCTAAGTACTGTACAGAACTGGATATGCATGTACTGTAAAGTACATACAACTAACGAACACTTCTACTTACGAACAGACTTGTGGAACCTAAGTCGTTCATAAATTAGGGAGTAAAATATATATATATATATATATATATATATATATATATATATATATATATATATATATATATATATATTTTTTTTTTAATTTATTTATTTATTTTTTAATCATCTGTCAAGAAGAAAAAGAGCCATACACGTATTTAAGAAAAAGAGTTTCCCTTATGTTCTCTCAAATTTATACAATTTGATTTTTTATTGATCAATAATAATATATTTGTTGAACACATTGCTATAAAATCCAATATGAAGCAGAGATATACAATAATATAAAGATTAAAGCAATGAATATGAATATTCAAGTTGCTCTTAAAACTGTATACTACAAATATAAAAGCCTCGTATTACCTCTCTCAGCCTGCTTAGTAAAATAGTCGACCACCAAATCAGCCGTATGGCCAGTATACTGCTTAAACGATGCTGTGAAGGCCCAGGAGGTGGAAGAAGAAACAGAGTATGACCTTCGCAGCCACTCCTGCATCAAAGGTAGCAACAGATGATTGACGCAATACATTCCAAAAACAGGACCTGTTGGGGAAAGGTCACTGCAATAAATTGTAAGGATAATAAGTTTGAAATACATCATTGATCATGATTTAATTATATATTTTTTCATGCTTTATATTCTCAATACTACAATCAGATAACTAGTGTAGATATGTATGTCAACAGTAATACATATCTCTACCTTTATTAGATATACAAAAGCTTCTATTGATATCCTAAGTTAATAGATTTTGTAAAATGTCTTACACAATAAGAGGCATTTTTCCATATTTCTTTGTCCCCTTGCATCATGACGAGAGCTTCCATTCAAGGTAGCTCTGTTGCACCCAAGAGAGAGTCACTCATGTAAAATAGACAAAGTTGAGAGATTCATCCACATATTCACAATGGTGATCCATTTTACAAGCTCTAACGGCACAGGGGGTCAAAATTCCAAAAAATTGGCGCCCTCGAAATACTCTGCCACTTCTAACTTGTCTGATTGCTATTCAAGCCCTCTACCCTCATTATCTTCAGGTCACAGCAAGACAGAATGGGACTACTTGGCATTGTTCTATTAGTGGTGCCCTTTTGGCATTGCCCTTTTGGCACTAAGGTGTTTTGGCTAGGTTAGATTAGTGCCATAAAGGCAACACCAATGCAGAGCGGCACCAAAAGGGCGACAACAAACTTACCAAACCCCAGCAAGTTATCAGTCACTCTTGTCACCAATGCTAAGAGTAAGTGAGTCATGACAAAAGGAAATGTGACAATTACCATCTCATACTCGTTAGAAAGATAGTGGCTAAGTCATAATGTTTATGACTGATTTGTCAGGCTGAGGGTTCACAGCGCACCATTGTCTGAGGTTAGAAAGGGTTTTCATTCAGGGTGACGGTCACACTTGCCAAAACCAATATCTTTCACAAGTAGGCACCATTCTAGCCTTTAATGGAAAAGGAAGGCAGTGATGTAAAACCGATCACATCATCACTCGTAAGAAAGATAGGGGATACTGTTTCCTTAAGCCTGAATCATAATAGGGATTGCGCATGGAAAATTTGCATGAATATTTCTAATGAAAGTTATTGTGAAACAGTCATACCTATGACCTCCTGCTGGGGCCCCCACCTCTTTAGATCAGAGTAGAAAGACCTAAGAATATATGTACTAAAGATGGGCAGAATCTTTATTATAACTGAACACATTATGTGCAAGTTTGATGAGAAGAATAAAAAAATTAAAGATTGCAGGACAATTGCAATAACATAGGCATCTGTCAAATAAGGAGGAGGAATATTGAACCCTATCTCTCAAAGGCATTTATAACTGAAACAAACGATATACAGCCAAATATACACAATAAAAATTACTTATAATAATGAAAGACTTCCTATATAAATATACAGCTAGCCAAACAATGAAAGAATTTTTATATAAATATACTGTTAGCACCATGAATGGTACTGAGAAGATGATTTACAACTTCTTCCATTATCTTCCACAGCTGCGATCTTGAGTTCCATAATTCCATAGGAGTGTTGTGATATATCAAACTCAACTTGGGTGAAGGCTATTAGGTTAGTTATTGCTAAAAATCCTAACTTAGGGAATAACTTTTAACCTTATAAATATTGCTAAGTGTGCGATTCAAGATGTACTCATAGCCTTTCACAAAAAGGATCCTTGGTTTCAAATTCTTGCATAGGCAATGTAAATTAGCAAGGAGGATACTATCCTCTCTATAGTACTTCCTCTAGTAATGGAGAAAATTGTGGGTGAATATATTGAAAATGGAGCCATCAAACCTTCAGTGACATTGTGGGACTATCTGTGGCCACCCCTTTGATGCCATCCTTTTTGCCCCACTCTTTTGGGACAGCTCTTTTGGCCCCCCTCTTCTGGTGCTGCTCTTTTGGTGCCGCTCCTTGGTGCTACACTGTTTTGGCGTTGCCCTTTTGGCACTATGCTGTTTTGGCTAGATTAGGTTAGCTTAGTGCCAAAATGGCAACACCAATATATTTTAGCACCAAATAAGCAGGCTGTCAACCCTCAACCTGATGACTCAAGTCGCAAACATCACCACTTTGCCATGGTGACCACATTTTATTTATATATATATATATATATATATATATATATATATATATATATATATATATATATATATATATATATATATATATATATATACAGTAATCCCTTGTTTATCGCGGAGGTTCGGTTCCGGGACCGGCCGCAATAGGTGAATTTCCGCGAGGTAGGAACACCTTAAAAAAATAAATTTTTCTTTTTCCTTTTTTTTTTTTACACTTCTTCCATGAGTACAAAGAGGATTACGATAAGAAAAGATCATCATCATCATTATATATATATATATATATATATATATATATATATATATATATATATATATATATATATATATATATAATTTTTTTATTTATTTTTTTTTTTTTTTGACATTTATTATCCTACTAGGAATCCTGTTCCATGCATCATATCGTCTATGGTATAACCAAGCCAATTTTCACCAATTTCCCTTCCGAACTTAAATTTATCAAGCATAAATCCATTACCCATTACGAGTTCTGGTTTGATCATGAATTTTTAAAACTTTATTAATTATCACACTTGTAATGACCTGTAAGATGTGAAGGGATTATAAAAGATGTGTAATGAATATCCAGCTCTCTGCTGGGTTTTAATATACCTCTGCATTACTTTCATGATGTCTATTCCAAAAATTCTCCTTAGATCTTATTATTATTATTATTATTATTATTATTATTATTATTATTATTATTATTATTATTATTATTATTATTATTATAAACAATAATTTTCCTTTGATGATGATTGTGGAGATTATTATTATTATTATTATTATTATTATTATTATTAAAATCATTATTATTACGAATTTGTAATTAAACCATTATTTTTACAATAAACAATGTAGTTTTGATTGATTGAACAAGAGTTAATTAAAGATCTCTCTCTCTCTCTCTCTCTCTCTCTCTCTCTCTCTCTCTCTCTCTCTCTCTCTCTAACATTCTATTCTACCCAACCCCCCACACTCTCTTTGTCCCAGCCAACTAGGGAGGGGCACAGTACACAGTTATTAAAGTAAATAAACCAACAGATGTACAAACAATGATTAGCCCTTAATAATAATAATAATAATAATAATAATAATAATAATAATAATAATAATAATAATAATGATGATAATAATCTCCACAAATCATCATCAAAGGAAAATTATTGTTGCCAATAATAATAATAATAATAATAATAATAATAATAATAATAATAATAATAATAATAATAATATCTAAGGAGAATTTTTGGAATAGACATCATGAAAGTAATGCAGAGGTATATTAAAACCCAGCATAGAGCTGGATATTCATTACATATCTTTTATAATCCCTTCACATCTGACAGGTCATTACACTCTCCATCTCTGTTTCTCTTTACAGCCTGATAAAGGCTATTTTACTTTATAATTTTTTGGCCCATCCTGGTGTCACAATAATCTTAAAAAAAAAAATTAAAAAAAATCCGCGATACAGTGAATCCACGATAGGTGAACCGCGATAGAGCGAGGGATTACTGTATGTATATATATATATATATATATATATATATATATATATATATATATATATATATATATATATATATATATATATAGTAATCCCTCGCTATATCACAATTCACCTACTGCGAATTCAGAGCATCGCGGATTTTATCGGCGAGCATATGTATTTTATATCACAGATTTCTGGGTACACCTAGTTCCTTTTTTCCGTGTTTTTTTTTTTTTTACCGTGAAATTGTCATAACGCCCCTAAAAATAGTAGAAATATACGAAATTTGTGAATATCGCCCAAGCAAAAAATTTTGATATAAAAATTTTAATTTTAGTAAAAAATCGGCCACCTCGGAGGCACTTTTCCGCCATCCTCCTCCTCTTCTACCTCTTAATGCGATTGGATATTAAGAAGAAAATTTAAAACAGCATTAAAAAAAAACAGCAAACATATTTTCAATATAATATCGCCAGGGAATTAGCGTGTGAGGGTGCATCAGCTGATACGGAAGTAGCGAAATGTTTGCCGATAGAGGTTCGTTCTCCCGCATCCTATTCCTTTTCTACCGCTTAATGCGATCAGTTATTATGAAGAAAATTTAAATAAAGCATTAAGAACAAACAGCAAACATATTTTCAATATAATATCGTCAGGGAAAGAGCATGTGAAGGTGCATCAGCTGATACAGAAGTAGCAAAACGTTTGCCGATAGAGGCTCATTCTCAAGCATCCTACTCCTCTTCTACATCTTAATGCGATCGGATATTATGAAGAAAATTGAAAAAAAGCATTAAGAACAAACAGCAAATAAATATTTGGAATAATATCGTCAGGGAAATAGCATGTGAGGGTGCATCAGCTGATACAGAAGTAGTAAAATGTTTGCCGATAGAGGTTCGTTCTCCTGCATCCTACTCCTCTTCTACCGCTTCATGCGATCGGATATTATAAAGAAAATAAAAAAAAAGCATTAGGAACAAACAGCAAACATATTTTCAATATAATATCGTCAGGGAAATAGCGTGTGAGGGTGCATCAGCTGGAACGGAAGTAGCAAAACGTTTGCCGATAGAGGTTCGTTCTCCCACATCCTATTCCTCCTCTACCGCTTCATGCGATCGAATATTATGAAGAAAATTGAAAAAAAGCATTAAGAACAAACAGCAAACAAATTTTTTATATAATATCGTCATGGAAATAGAGTGTGAGGGTGCATCAGCTGATCTGGAAGCGGCAAAACGTTTGCATCCCCGTACTCACCGCCCCCATCAGTGTTGCCAGAATAGATGAATAAGAGAAATTATAAATATAAAAAATATACATGTAAGCTGGTAAGTTCTTTCAAGTATCTGAAAGATGAAGTACATTTTTATTGAAATTACAGTACTACCATCTTGTAATTAATATATATCTCAAAATGTACCATACATTTGAAAATAAAAACATCTGCTTTATCTGGCAACACTGGCCACCATGCATGTGATTACCTAATTGTATTTACGGGAAAGAGCCCAAAGCTCGTATCTTCCCGTCTCCTGATCGGTTCCATTTTGTACTCAGTGATACTTATCATACCTGTCCTTAAAACTATGGATTGAGATAGCATTAACTACCTCCTCGCTTAGCAAACTCCAATTATCAACTACTCTTACACTGAAAAAGCATTTCCTTATATCCTGCAAAGAAGTTTTCTTACTAAGCTCAAACTATGACCTCTAGTTCTAGAGCCAGCCATATCAAAATATTGATCCCTATCCACTCTATCATAACCATGAAGGAATTTAAAGACTGTCACCATATCCCCCCTCACTCTTCTAGCTTTGAGTGATGGTAAGTCTAATTCCCTCAGCCTCTCATCATAACTGAGATTGCGTATTTCTGGCACCAGTTTCGTGGCATGTCTTTGAACTTTTTCAGGCTTCGCTATGTGCTTTTTCAAGCGTAGATTCCAAAAGGGGGCTGCATTTTTAAGTTTTGGCCTCACATAGGTTACATAAATATTTCTGAACATTTCCTTGTCCATGTGCCTGAAGGCTACCCTTACATTTGATAAGAAGGCATATGCTGCCCTTACAATGCCATTTATATGTATTTCTGGAGACAAATCTGTCAGTATGTTTACTCCTAGATCTCTCTCATTTTCTGTCTCTTGAAGTTGTACTCCAGCCACCGAGTAGTCAAGCTTGGGCTATCTTGCACTTGTTCACATTCTCATTACCTTACATTTTGAAGTATTAAATTTCATTAGCCACTTTTCTGACCACTCATGCAGACTATTAGATCTTCCTGAAGTTCTCTACCATTGTTCTCGTTTTTTACTTTCTTCACAATCTTTGCATCATCTGCAAACATATTCATGAATGAATTTACAGACTCTGGTAGGTCATTTACATATACAAGGAACAAAAGTGGCCCTAAAACTGAACCCTGTGGAACTCCACTACTATCTTCTCCATTCAGACACTGAGTGTCTTACTCTAACCCTCTGTTCCCTTCCTTCTAAGTAAGTTTGTATCCATTCCAAGACATTTCCACCTATTCTAGCCATTGCTTGCAGCTTTCTAATAAGTCTCCCATGTGGAACAGTGTCAAATGCTTTCTGGAAGTCTAGGAATATGCAATCTGCCCAGCCCTCTTTTTCCTGAAAGATTTGGCTTACTTCATCATAAAATTTTAATAAGTTTGTAATTGTTGATCTACCTTCTCTGAAGCCATGTTGCCTCACTGACAAAAAGTTGAAGGATTCCAAGTGAAGAGAGATATGTTTCCTTAGTAGTTTCTCCATAACTTTGCAAACTATGCTGGTCAAGGAAACTGGTCTATAGTTCAGAGCCGTATCCCTCCTTCCCATTTTGAAGATAGGTATCACGTTTGCTTGTTTCCAGCATCTTGGAATCTCCCCTGACTCCAATGACTTTTTAAATATGATACTTAGTGCCACTGATATTGAGTTTGTGCATTTTTTAAGTACATGAGGGGATATATCATCAGGACCTGTAGCTTTATGAACATCTAACTCCATCAGCACTTTGCATACCTCAATGGCTGTAAGGTTGATGTTCTCTAATATCAGCCCTTGACCTTCTATCTCTGCAATCTGAGGGGGTGGGGTATTATCTACTGTAAATACTGACTGAAACTCCTTGTTCAATTTTTTGCAGATCTCTTCATCCGTCTCAGTGATGCTTCCATCCGCTCTCTTAAGCCTTAAAGCCTGTTCTTTTACCTTCAGATTTCCTCTGATAAAGCTGTGGAAAAGCTTGAGATTTTCTTTAGCCTTCCTGGTGATGTCCCTCTCATAGTCTCTCTCTGCCTCTCTTCTTTTACTTAGGTAATCATTTCTTGCTCTTTTGTAGGTTTGCCAGGCATTTATGTTTTTTCTCCTCCTATACCTTTTCCAGCATTTGTCTCTCCACTCCTTAGCTCATTTACACTCATTATCGAACCATTTCTCTCTGGCATGAATTACACCTACTTTTGTGACAGGTATGCAGCAATCTACTATCTTCCCATATTTCTCACAAAAGATGTCATACCTTTCTTGTACAGACTTGTTGTAAAATAAGGTTCTCCAGCAACTGCAAAAAGCTCATTCATTTTGATGTAATCTCCTTTCGGATAGTTCCTCCTCGTGTCCTCAGTGCCTCTACTCTCAGAAAGAATATATTCAATGATATACTCCATCAACAACACACAGTGGTCACTCTTACCAATTGGTGGTTCATACTCAATTTTTTCAATATCCAACCCACTATCTGTGATTGCTAGATCAAGTAGTGATGGCTCATCCCCACCCTTGGCCCTCGTTGGTTCCATTACATGTTGGTGTAGGAAATTCCCTTGTATGCAATCTCGGAAACTTGCCCAAAATGAGTCCTCACCACTGTGTGGGTCAAGATTTATCCAATCTATCTCTTTATGATTAAAATCTCCCATAATCAGAATCCTACATTTTCTCTCCCGTTCCATGTTAACAACTGAGTTTATGACTTCAATAGTACCTATATGACTTTCCTCATAATCTTCTAGCCTATTTTGGTTCCTTGGTGGGTTATATACAACAGTTATTATAATACTCTCTGACCCAGTATTTATGCGAGTAACAAGAAATTCCTTGAACTCACTTTCTATAGCCAAGTTTATTTCTTCAACTTGAATCCCTTCACTTATGAGCAGTGCTATCCCTCCACCAGTCCTCTCAAATCTTTCAACCCTTAATATTCTGAAGCCATTAGGAAAAACTGTGACAATGTTTAAGTCCTCACTCAACTCAGTCTCTGTATTTGCTACTATATCTGTCCCATTGTATGCCTGTTGTCCACCGCATAATAGAATGCATTAATTTTGTTTACTGTACAGTAAATCTGTAAATCTTTTATACTGTACACTATTTGCATGTTAATATAAATAACTACAGGACTTTCTGCTTTGTTATGTCCTTATAAAATATGTTTTACTTATATTATATCTTTGGCATAGTGTGTCTATGTGAGGTTGTGGAATGTATCTATGCCCTTTTCATTGCTTGCTATGGAAAATGACTCGCTTTTGGCACGATTTTCCATTTACTTGTGACTTCTGGGAACCTATCTTCACGTTACTCTCAGAACTAGGAGTATATGCTATTTTTAAGCACGAGGATGCAAATGTTTTACAGTCTCCGTATCAGCTTATGCAGCCTCATATGCTATTTCCCTGATGATATTATATCGAAAGTTTGTTTGCTGTTTGTTCTTAATGCTTTATTTCAATTCTCTTCATAATATCACGTTCATATAAATTTACACTCGGGCGCTGTTATTAATAAAGTAATGGGTGAGTTGTTAACAGTGCAGGGAGGGTTTATACAGTGAAGGTAAAAATAAATGTAAAATACCTGTAATAAGTATGGTGCTCCTGCCTCGCGGATTTTCACCTTTCATGGCTGTCCCGGAACTGAACCACCGCAATAAACAAGGGAGCACTGCATATAAATATATATATATATATATATATATATATATATATATATATATATATATATATATATATATATATATATATATATATATATATATATATATAAAGTGATCCCTCATTTATTGCGGGGGTTAGGTTCCGGGACTGACCGCGATAGGTGAATTTCCGCGATGTAGGATCACCCTATATGTACATAGGTATTTTACATTTATTTTTACGTTTACTGTATAAACCCCCCTGTACTGCTAACAAACCACCCTTTACTTCATAAATAACAGGATGCAAGCGTAAGTTTTTATGAAAGTGATAGGCAAATTTACCGTGAATGAGGTGGTAATGACATGACATGCTCCTGTACATAGGTATATTACAGTTATTTTTACATTTACTGTATAAACCCTCCATGCACTGTTAAAAAACCACCCTTTACTTTATAAATAACAGCATGCAACATAAATTTATATGAACGTGATAGGTAAGCTTACCGTGAATGAGGTGTAATGACGTTAGTAGACTCCATAGGAAATTATTCCGCAGCCAATACAGCTTTACGGCTGCTTTTTACGAGCGAAGAACAAGGTAATGGGGAGTTGCTGTTGCTGTTTTTTCTTTTGTTGGAAGATGGTCTTGTAAGGAATCATGGCATCGTCGAGAAGATTGCAGAAGGTCACCGAACGAACCATATTATCGTCATGTACCTGCGAGAGTTGTTGGACTGCTTTCACATGTTCATACATGGCTGCCAAACGTTCGAGTATAAGGCCAGGTTCTTCAATTTCTTCGAGCGTTTTCATAAGTTTTTCTTCTTCCTCTTCATCGCTCACTGACTTTGTCATTTCTTCCAAGTCTTCATCAGTCAAAGGCTGCGAGTGGCAGTCAATCAGTTCATTCATATCTTCGGGAGTCATATCTTTAAAGCCTTCTCCTCCTAGCAATGCAGCCAACTTCACAGCTTTCGCAACTGCCGAGTTATGGACTTTGTCAGGAGCAAATCCCTTGTAGTCGTGGATGATTTCGGACCACAACTGCCTCCAGCTGGCATTGATTGTGGCCGGCTTCATCTCTTTGACTGCATTCTGAATATTTTGAAGGCATGTAGCAATCGTGTAATTATGCCAGTATGTCTTCAATGAGAATTCTTTGTCCGCATCCATGGCTTCAACCAGGTTCGCCAGGGCATTTCGTGTGTAGAGGGCCTTGAACGCACGAATAACGCCTTGATCCATAGGCTGAGTCAGTGACGTCGTATTCGATGGCAGGAACTCTACTTGAACACTGTCATATTCGAGATTAGCTGCGTGGCCACCAGCATTATTCATCAAAAGAAGGACTTTAAATTCAAGTCCTTTTTCCGCAATATAAATTTTGACCTGAGGGATAAAGCACTGGTGAAACCAGTCCGATGTGAGGCTTTTCGTAATCCAGGCCTTAGGGTTATGCATCCAATACACTGGCAGCAGATTCTTATTTTTATTCTTCAAAGCCCTAGGGTTCTTTGACTTGTAGATAAGCCCGGGCTTTAACATAAAGCCCGCAGCATTTCCACACATGATGAGGGTAACGCGATCTTTGTGCGCTTTAAATCCCGAGGCTTTAGCTTCTTCCTTGAAGAGAAAAGTGCAAGATGGCATTCTCTTCCAAAATAACCCAGTCTCATCCATGTTGAAGACTTGCTCAGGAGCATATTCCCCTTTGGCGATAATTTTCTTGAAGTTGTTGTTCACGTAATCTTCTGCTGCGGCTGTATCTGCAGAGGCAGCTTCACCATAAACCGAAACGCTCTTTAGGCCATAGCGTTTTTGAAATTTGGCGAACCATTCATTGCTTGCCACGAACGATTGTATCCTCGGTGGAGAATCGCAGGAGGGTTCTGGTTGTGGGTCGTCGATATCTTCTTCTCTCTCCTCCTTTCCACGGTCGCCACTGTCGTTGTCGGCTTCGTTTGCAGCGAATACCTCGTACAGCTTCTTCGCCTTTGTTTGTATGATATTGCTGTCTATGCTGATGTTCTTTCTGCACTCAGCATTCCACAGGGCCAAAGCAGATTCCATCCGCACTATTATCTTCATGCGGGATGTTACGACCCTCTTCGCTGTTATACTAAATGAAATAGTCGCTGTTTTCCTGATATTTGCCTCGTCCTTTTTGATGTAGCGAACAGTAGATTCATTGAGGCCACAATGGCGGCCAACAATCGCAAACCTTCTTCCTTCTTTCAGCAAATCTAACCGTTTCACCTTATCCGTTATGGTTAACATTTTCCTTTGCCGCTTAAGCTCACTACCATATGCCTTAGAAGATGAATGACGTTTGGGAGGCATTGCAAAGGTTGAAATACGTGAGTAAAAAAAAATAACAAGCACATTGTATTAACAAGCACAACGCGAACGGTGCACATGTGAGTTAGACTGAACGAGTGAGGAGAGACAATGGAAGATGGTGGGAGTACCAAGCTTCAATGGAAAAGCCAATCAGACCCCATGATACAGAACATGCAGAAAAACAATTATGTGATTCGTCATCTCCCACCCTTTCATCCAATAGCATTCCATGAACTATCTCACTTTGGTGCGAGCCTTTGCGTTTTCCAAGTCGCCAATACATTGTAAGCTATCGGACAGTATATCACATGGTGCAATATTGTGAGTTAAATGTTTAAATTAATTTTTTTACTAATTTTTACTGGTTTTTTTTATTCTTAGGCAAGGATATACTTGTTTTATCAATAAAATAATGAAAGTTTTAATATTTACTAGCTCATGTAGGTGCGACACTTTTCGTTTTCCAAATCGCTGATACCAATATCTAATTTTACATGGTGCAATACTGTTAGTATTTATGATTTCTACTATTTTTTACTGTTTTATTATTCTTAGGCTAAGAAATACATTTTTTTATCAATAAAATCATGAAACTACTGGAAATTTTTATATGCTAGCTCACGTAGGTGCGACCCTTTGCGTTTTCAGGAAAGCTGATACCAGTATCGTACTTTCTATGATGCAGAGTTACATGTTCAAATGTATGTTTTTTTACTATTTCTTATTGTTTTATTATTCTTAGGATGGGAAATAAATTTTTTTGATCAATAAAATAATGAAATATTTTTTTCAATAAAATAATGAAAATACTGAAAATTTTAATTTCTTAAAATTTTAATATTTTTGCAAACACCAAGAAAAAAAAATCAACCAAAAAAAAAAACGCGATACAGTGAATCCGCAATAGGTGAACCGCAATATAGCGAGAAATTACTGTGTGTGTATATATATATATATATATATATATATATATATATATATATATATATATATATATATATATATATATATATATATATATATATATATATATATATATATATATATATATTGAAGGAAGGGAATCTCCTGACATCTAGTAGTCACAAAAGGCATCAGAGAAAACTGCAAAATATACACATGCTTGAAGAAACATCATGCATCGAATATTCTAGCATGAGTATATTTTAGCACTCCAAGTCTTCGAGAAACTTATGTTAAAGAATCATTTTGGAAGAGAGGATTATTAATCTTAAACTGGGATATTCGATGCATGATGTTTCTTCAAGCATATGTATATTTCCTTTTTATGAGTGTGACGTTGGGACTGGCAAAAACTGCCCTCATCAATAAATGTCCGGGCAAGAGAAAACACCAAGACTAAGGAAAAGAAAAAGGTTATGGACAAGGAAGAGATGAGGTAGTGATACACAAAGGAAAACGACAGACAGAAAAAATAGTGAAAGTATTGAGGACCTAGAGATATGGAGGAATAGGCCCTGAGATAACGATAGATCTGCTTTTTGAAGATAAATAGGTAATAAGAATATGGAATGACAGAAGGAAGAAGAGAGTTCCAAAGTCTGGAACTACATAACAATCATAAAGCAAAAACATCACATAATGTTAATGTTATTCTCCAATATGGCTAGCTTATTATGGAAGGTTCTTTAAGAAGATATCTTTTTCTATACAAGATATCTTCTTTTACAGGCTTGTCTGTCACACTGTACAAGATCTTCACGACAAGTTTCATGTCTTCATAGTCACCAAAACATTCTCAACCTCTCTACTGCCATATGTTAGTACATGAAAGGACAAAGAGTTTCTATAATAAATAAAAGCTGGAATAGCTGAGGAGCATTGATATATATATATATATATATATATATATATATATATATATATATATATATATATATATATATATATATATATATATATATATATATATATATATATACACAATTAGCTTGCTATATGCGCGTGCTTAAAATATGCAAAATTGGAATAATGCCCCCAAAATATAATACTGTAGAAAAAAATGCAAAATACACAAATAATGCCAGTGTAAAAAATTCGAAAAAAAAATTTCATTTTAGTAAATAAGCAATTGCCACGGATGCACTTTCCCATCTTGCTGTCATGTGATTATCTAACTGTAATTACCTAATTGTGCTTACGGGAGAGAGCCCAAAGCTCGTATTTTCCCATCTCCTGATCAGTTCAATTTTGTACTTAGTGATACTTATCATACCTGTCCTTAAAACTATGGATTGAGATAGCATTAACTACCTCCTTGCTTAGCGAATTTCAATTATCAACTACTCTTACACTGAAAAAGTACTTCCTTACATCCTGCAAAGAAGTTTTCTTACGAAGCTTCAAACTATGACCTCTAGTTCTAGAGCCAGCCATATCAAAATATCGATCCCTATCCACTCTATCATAACCAAGAAGGAATTTAAAGACTGTCACCATATCCCCCCCTCAATTTTCTAGCTTCGAGTGATGGCAAGTCTAATTCCCTCAGCCTCTCATCATAACCGAGATTATGTATTTCTGGCACCAGTTTAGTGGCATGTCTTTGAACTTTTTCAAGCTTAGCTACGTGCTTTTTCAAGTGCGGATTTCAAAAGGGAGCTGCATATTCAAGTTTTGGCCTCACATAGGTTACATAAATAATTCTGAACATTTCCTTGTCCAAGTGCCTGAAGGCTACCCTTACATTTGATAAGTGTATACGTTTACTTGGGAATTAAGGGGACACATTGGGTTGGGGAAAAGGGGGTGAATAGGACGATTTTCTGGCAACTTTAATGTGTGCTGGTGCCAGGTGTAAAAGGAAAGGACTCTATCTAAACTACAAACAGCAAAAAATTGCCCTTTTATATAAGTATCCATAATAAAGCAAAATCAGGAAAACAGGAAAATCATGGAGTAGGATCAGATTATATGTACATAGATATTTTAATTTATTTTTACGTTTAGACCGTATAAACTGTATAAACCCTCCCTGTACTGTTAACAAACCACCCTCTCCTTCATAAATAACAGCATGCAAGCGTAAATTTATATGACATACTCATGTACATAGGTATTTTACAATTATTTTTACATTTACTGTATAAACCCTCCCTGCACTGTTAAAAAAACACCCTTTACTTTATAAATAACAGCATGCAATGTAAATTTATATGTACTTGATAGGTAAACTTACCTTATCTCTTATGGTTAACATTTTCCTTTGCCGCTTAGGCTCACTACAAGAAGCCTTAGAAGATGAAGGATGCTTGGGAGGCATTGCAAAGGTTAAAATATGTGAGTAAAAAAATCACAAGCAAAACGTATTAAATAAGCACAACGTGAACGGCGCACACAAGTGAGGCGAGACAATGGAAGATGGTGGAAGCCTTTGTCCGAAATGCTGATAGTGGTATCGTATTTTACATGTTGCAATACTGTTAGTAATTATGTTTTTTACTATTTTTTACTGTTTTATTACTCTTAGGCTATGAAATACATTTTTTTATCAATAAAATCATGAAACTACTGGAAATATAAATATATATGCTAGCTCACGTAGCTGCGACCTCAATACATTGTACGCTATCGGACACAAGCAAAACGTTTAATAAGCACAACGTGAACGGCGCACACGTGAGTTAGACTAAACGAGCCTTTGTCCGAAACGATGATAGCGGTATCGTATTTTACATGTTGCAATACTGTTAGTATTTATGTTTTTTACTATTTTTTACTGTTTTATTATTCTTAGCCTAAGAAATACGTTTGTTTATCAATAAAATCATGAAACTACTGGAAATATTAATATATATGGTAGCTCACGTAGCTGCGACCCCAATACATTGTACGCTATCGGACACTATTTCGCATGATACAATACTGTGAATTATACCATACGTACGTATATCTAAATTAATGTTTTTTACTATTTTTTACTGTTTTATTATTCATAGGCTGGGAAATAAATTTTTTGTATCAATTAGATAATGAAGTATGTTTTTTTCAATAAAAAAAAAAGGAAAATACTGAGAATTTTAATTTTTTTAATATTTTAATATTTTTGCACATACCCAAAAAATAAAATAATAATTTGCCCCCCAAAAAAACCGTGGTAGGTGAAAATGCGAACCAAGAAACGCAATCCAGCGGGGGATCACTGTATATATATATATATATATATATATATATATATATATATATATATATATATATATATATATATATATATATATATATATATATATATATACACTCAGTTCGATTTTTACGCGTGCTTAAAATACGTGAAACTGAAATAATGCCATAAAAAAATAACAGTAAAAAAATGCGAAATAGACGAATAACGCACGCCAAAAAATTTCGAAAAAAAATTTCTCATTTTAGTAAATAATCGACTGCCTCAGAGGCACTTTTTCGCCATTCTGCCATGTGCTTCAATGTCTCTTTACCCAGCATACTGTATGGATATATCGCTTCTTCTAACTGTGTTTGTGCTAAGGTTTGTATATCATCAGGAAAAATGCATGCAAGAGCATCACCTGATATGGGAAAAAACGTGCGCGGGTGCATCAGCTGATACGGAGGCGGTAAAAATTCTGCAGATAAAGGTTCGTTCTTCCGCATCCTCCTCCTCTTCTACCGCTTAATGCGATCGGACATTATGGAGAGAATGGAAAAAAAAGCATTAAGAACAAACAGCAAACAAACTTGACATATAATATCGTCAGGGAAAAACCATGCGAGGTGCATCAGCTGATACGGAGGCGACAAAACGATTGCAGATAGAGGTTCGTTGTCCCGCATCCTCCTCCTCTTCTACCGTTTACTGCGATCGGATATTATGAAGAGAATGGAAAAAATGCATTAAGATTAAACAGCAAACAAACTTGCAATATAATATAGTCAGGGAAAAAGAGTGCGAGAGTGCATCAGCTGATATGGAGGCAGCAAAATGTTTGCAGATAGAGTTATGTGCTCACTGCCACCATGCACATCACAGTGTATGCCTGTTGCCCACCGCATAATAGAGTATGTTAATTTGCTTGCTGTACAGTAAATCTGAATATCTTTTCAATAAAAATAGCTGCAATACAGGTCTTTCTGCTTTGCTATGTACTTGTAAAATATATTTTACTTATCTTATAGCTTTGGCATAGTGTGCCTATTTACGGTCGTGAAACGTATCTATGCCCATTATCATTGTTTCTTATGGAAAATGACTCGTCACATTACATGATTTTTACATTACACGTCACTTCTGAGAACCTATCTTCACGTTATTCCAAGAACTATATATATATATATATATATATATATATATATATATATATATATATATATATATATATATATATATATATATATATATATATATATATATATATATATATATATATATCGCTGTATAGCGTTTCTTGGTTCGCGTTCTCACTGTATCACGGTTTTGCTTAGGATAAATTATTATTTTATTTTATGGGTATACGCAAAAATATTAAAATATTGAAAAAATAAAAAATTTCAGTATTTTAATTTTTTGTATTAAAAAAAAATATCATTCCTTAATTGATAAAAAAAATATATTTCCCAGCCTACGAATAATAAAACAGTAAAAAATAGAAAGAATATAAATTTAGATATACGTACGTACAGTATAACTCACAGTATTGCATCATGTGAAATAGTGTCCGATAGCATACAATGCATCGGGGTCGCAGCTACGTGAGCTACCATATATATTTACATTTCCAGTAGTTTCATGACTTTATTAATAAAAAAAACGTATTTCTTAGGCTAAGAATAATAACACAGTAAAATATAGTAAACAGTATTGCACCACGCAAAATACGATATCGGTATCAGTGTTTCGGAAAACGCAAAGCTCTCACTTACGTGACCTAGTGAATATTAAAATTTTCATTATTTTATTGATAAAACAAGTATTTCCTAGCCTAAGAATAATAAAACGGTAAAAAATAGTAAAAAACATAAAGTACTAACAGTATTGCACCATGTAAAATATGATACCGCTATCAGCATTTCGGAAAACGAAAAGGCTCTTACCTACGTGAGATGGTTCATGGAATGCTAATGGCTGAAAGGTCGGGAGATGACGAGTCACAGAATTGTTTTTCAATATGTTTTGCATCATGGGGTCTGATTGGCTTTTTCATTGCAGTTTGCTTTTCCCTCCAATTTCCAATGTGCTGCCTCACTCGCTCAGTCTAACTCACGTGTGCACCGTTCTCGTTGTGCTTATTAATACGTTTTGCTTGTGATTGTGTTTTCACGCGTAATTTAACCTTTGCAATGCCTCCCAAATATCCTTCACCTTCTACGGCTTCTGGTAGTCAGCCTAAGCGGCAAAGGAAAATGTTAACCATTGTAGATAAAGTGAAACTCTTAGATATGTTGAAAGAAGTAAAAAGGTTTGTGGATGTCGGCCGTTATTTTGGCCTCAATGAATCTAGTGTGTGCTACATCAAAAAGGACGAGGCAAAGATCAGGAAAACAGCGAGCATTTCTTTCGATAATTCAGCGAAGAGGGTCGTAACATCCCGAAATAAGGCAGTAGTGCGGATGGAAGCTGCTTTGGCCCTGTGGATTGCTGATTGCAGAAAGAAAAACATCAGCTTAGACACCAATATCATACAAACAAAGGCGAAGAAGCTGTACAAGACATTCGCTGCAAATGACCTCGATGACAACAGTGGCGACCTTGGAGAGAAGGAGAGAGAAGAAGATATCGACGACCCACAACCAGGAGCCTCCAGCAATTCTCCATCGAGGATACAACCGTTCGTTGCTAGCAAGAGATGGTTCTTCAAATTTCAAAAATGCTATGGCCTAAATGGCGTTTCAGTTCATGGCGAAGCTGCCTCTGCAGATACAGCTGCCGCAAAAAATTACGTCACGAACGACTTCAAGAAAATTAACGCCGAAGGGGAATATGTTCCTGAGCAAGTCTTCAACATGGATGAGACTGGCTTATTTTGGAAGAGAATGCCATCTCGCACTTTTCTCTTCAAGGATGAAGCTAAACCCCCAGGATTTAAAGCGCAAAAAGATCGCGTTACCATCATCATGTGCGGGAATGCTGCGGGCTTCATATTAAAGCCCGGGCTTGTCTACAAGTCAAAGAACCCTAGGGCTTTGAAGAACAAGAATAAGAATCTGCTGCCAGTGTATTGGATGCATAACCCTAAGGCATGGATCACGAAAAGCCTCTCATCGGACTGGTTTCACCGGAGGGTTTATACAGTATGTAAACGTAAAAATAATTGTAAAATACCTATGTATGTCACGTCATCATCACCTCATTCACTGTAATTTTATCTATCACTTTCATAAAAATTTACGTTGCTTGTTCTTATTTATAATGTAAAAGGTGTTTTTTAACAGTGCAGGGACGGTTTATACAGTACGTAAACGTAAAAATAATTGTAAATTACCTATGTATGTCACGTCATCATCACCTCCTTCACCGTAATGTTATGTCTCACTTTCATAACAATTTACGCTGCTTGCTGTTTTTTATAATGTAAAGGGTGTTTTTTTAACAGTGCAGGGAGGGTTTATACAGTAGGAAAACATAAAAATAATTGTAAAATACCTATGTATGTCACGTCATCATCACATTCACGGTAAGTTTTCCTATCACATTCATAAAAATTTACGTTGCTTGATGTTATTTATAATGTAAAGGGTGTTTTTTTAACAGTGCAGGGAGGGTTTATACAGTACGTAAACGTAAAAATAATTGTAAATGAGTATGTATGTCACGTCATCATCACCTTCCCGGTAAGTTTTCCTATCACTTTCATAAAAATTTACGTTGCTTGCTGTTATTTATAATGTAAAGGGTGTTTTCTTAACAGTGCAGGGAGGGTTTATACAGTACATAAACGTAAAAATAATTGTAAAATACCTATGTACATGAGTATGTCATGTAATTACCACTTCATTCACCGTAATTTTATCTATCACTTTCATATAAATTTACATTGCATGCTGTATTTATGAAGTAAAGGGTGGTATGTTAACAGTATCTATGAACATATAGGCTGATCCTACTCCGCGGTTTTCCTGTCTCGTCCCGGGTCCCGGAACCGAACTACCACGATAAGCAGGGGAACACTGTGTATATATATATATATACATATATATATATATATATATATATATATATATATATATATATATATATATATATATATATATATATATATATATATATATATATATATATACAGTGTTACCTCCCTTATCGCAGTAGTTCGGTTCTGGGACCCGGCGCGAACCAGGAAATCCGCGGAGTAGGATCAGCCTATATGTACATAGATATTTTAATGCATTTTTACGTTTACACTGTATAAACCCTCCCTGTACTGTTAAAAAAACACCCTTTACATTATAAATAACAGCAAGCAACGTAATCTTTTTATGAAAGTGATAGGAAAACTTACCGTGAATGAGGTGATGATGACTTGACATACATAGGTTCCATATTTTACAATAATTTTTACATTTACGTAAAATAGCGGCCGACATCCACAAACTTTTTTCCTTCTCTCAACATATCTAAGAGTTTCACTTTATCTACAGTGGTTAACATTTTCCATTACCGCTTAGGCTCACTACAAGAAGCCTTAGAAGTTGAAGGATGCTTGGGAGGCATTGCAAAGGTTAAAATATGCGAGTAAAAAAATCACAAGCAAAACATATTAATAATAATAAGCACAACGTGAATGGCGCACACGAGTGAGGTGAGACAATGGAAGATGGTGGAAGCCTTTGTCCGAAACGCTGATAGCGGTATCGTATTTCACATGTTGCAATACTGTTAGTATTTATGTTTTTTACTATTTTTTACTGTTAAATTATTCTTAGGCTAAGAAATACGTTTTTTTTATCAATAAAATCATGAAACTACTGGAAATATAAATATATATGCTAGCTCACGTAGCTTCGACCCCAATACATTGTACGCTATCAAACACAAGCAAAACGTTTAATAAGCACAACGTGAACGGCGCACACTTGAGTTAGACTGAACGAGTCTTTGTCCAAAACGCTGATAGCGGTATCATATTTTACATGTTGCAATACTGTTAGTATTTATGTTTTTTTACTATTTTTTACTGTTTTATTATTCTTAGGCTAATAAATACGTTTTTTTTATCAATAAAATCATGAAACTACTGGAAATATAAATATATATGCTAGCTCACATAGCTGCGACCCCAATACATTGTACGCTATCGATCACTATTTTGCATGATGCAATAACGTGAGTTATACTGTATGTACGTATATCATTCAGTTATTAGTACAATGTATATTAATTTAAAATTCATCTACTTATTTGATGATTGTACAAAATCTATTGTATTTATTCATTGTAATTTGGACCAAACATTCCTTTTGTAAAGATTATACTGTACTTTTCAAAAGAGGTGGTCAATAAACGTATCTATCTATCTATCTATCTATCAATCTACATTTATGTTTTTTACTATTTTTTACTGCTTTATTATTCGTAGGCTGGGAAATAATTTTTTTTTATCAATTAGATAATGAAATATGTTTTTTCAATAAAGAAAAATGAAAATACTGAGAATTTTTTTTTTAATATTTTAATATTTTTGCATATACCCGTGAAATAAAATAATAATTTATCCAAAATAAAACGCGATACAGTGAGAAAGCGAACCAAGAAACGTGAATAACCGGGGTAACACTGTATATATATATATATATATATATATATATATATATATATATATATATATATATATATATATATATATATATATATATATATATATATATATATATATATATATATATATATATATATATATATATATATATATATACAGTGTCCCCCCGGTTATTCGCGTTCTCACTGTATCGCGGTTTTTATTTGAAAAAAAAAAAAAATTAAAGATTATTGTGACACCAGGATGGGCCAAAAAATTATAAAATAAAACAGACTTTATCAGGTTGCAAAGAGAAACATACGATGGAGAGTGTAATGACCTGTCAGATGTGAAGGGATTATAAAAGATGTGTAATGAATATCCAACTCTCTGCTGTGTTTTAATATACCTCTGCAGAAGGCAACCGTCCAAGCCCTTGGTAGATAAGGGAGTCCGTGACGTAAAACCGGAACATTACTTTCATGACGTCTATTCCAATAATTCTGCTTAGATATTATTATTATTATTATTATTATTATTATTATTATTATTATTATTATTATTATTATTATTATTATTATTATTATTATCATTATTATTATTATTATTATTGGCAACAATAATTTTCCCTTGATGATGATTGTGGAGATTATTATCATTATCATCATTATTATTATTATTAAGGACTCATCATTGTTTGTACATCTGTTGGTTTATTTACTTTTAATAACTGTGTAAAGTGCCCCTCCCTAGTTGGCTGGGACAAAGAGAGTGTGGGGGTTGGGTAGAATAGAATGTTGGAGAGAGAGAGAGAGAGAGAGAGAGAGAGAGAGAGAGAGAGAGAGAGAGAGAGAGAGAGAGAGAGAGAGAGAGAGAGAGAGAGAGAGAGAGAGAGAGAGAGAGAGAGAGAGAGAGAGAGAGAGAGAGAGAGAGAGAGAGAGAGAGAGAGAGAGAGAGAGAGAGAGAGAGAGAGAGAGAGAGAGAATCATTAAGTAACTCTTGTTCATTCAACCAAAATTACGTTATTTATAGTAAAATAATAATAATAATAATAATAATAATAATAATAATAATAATAATAATAATAATAATAATAATAATAATAATAATAATAATAATAATAATAGTCTCCCAAATCATCATCAAAGGAAAATTATTGTTGCCAATAATAATAATAATAATAATAATAATAATAAGATCTAAGGAGAATTTTTAGAATAGACATCATGAAAGTAATGCAGAGGTATAGTAAACCCAGCAGAGAGCTGAATATTTATTCATTACACATCTTTTATAATCCCTTCACATCTGACAGGTCATTATACTCTCCATCTCTGTTTCTCTTTACAGGCTGATAAGGGCCGTTTTATTTTATCATTTTTGGGCTGTCATGGTGTCATAAAAAAAAAAAAAAAAAAAAAAATTAAGGCTGATCCTATTTTGCGGTTTTCATGGTGCGCGCCGGGTTCCGGAACCGAACTACCGTGATAAGGGGGGGAACACTGTTTGTATATATATATATATATATATATATATATATATATATATATATATATATATATATATATATATATATATATATATATATATATATATATATATATATATATATATATATATACCTTGTTCCTTTTTTGGGAGTTTCTTTTATCCACAAAATTGTAATAACGCCCCCAAAAAACAATAGTAAAAAATTTTCATTGCGCGAATAACACACGCCAAAAAAATTAAATTTTTTATTTTAGTAAATAAGCGCCCGCGGAGGCTTTGCCTGCCATGCTGCCATCAGTGTGCCATTACCCAGTATAGTTAGTGAATATATTTAGTGTTCTGTATTTATGTTTGTATTTTCAGTTCTTTTATATTTCAAAGATTATATATTGTACTATCATGGCCACTAAACACCCAGGAAAAGAATGTAAAGGTGCATCTACTCCCATATAAAGCTGAAAGGCAATAATTCCTGAAATAAAATTGCAAGGATTGAGCCGTCATGAGAGTGGTGAGAGTACGGTCGCCATTGAACAGGCGTTGCATCTCAGTGAATGTATGTACGTATACACTATCCGTGAAAATGAGGAAAATATAAAAGTGCAAAAACTGGTTTTAGCTTAACTTCAGCTAAATCTTCATATTCTCGATCGGATATTCTGGGGAAAATGGAAAAAATGGTAAGGAAGAAGTTTTCATATTGTCGATTGGATATTCTGGAGACAATGGGAACAATGGTAAGTGTACGACAATTCCTCAACAAGTACACATAGGATTACGATAAAATATGATCATCATCATCATTATATATATATATATATATATATATATATATATATATATATATATATATATATATATATATATATATATATATATATATATATATATATATATATATATATATATATATATATATATATATATATATATATATATATATATATATATATATATAGTGTTCCCCCTGTTATTCGCGTTTCTTGGTTCGCGTTCTCACTGTATTGCTTTTTTTTTATTTTTTTTATTTTTTTTGGAAAAAAAAAAAAAAAAAAAAAATTAAGATTATTGTGACACCAGGATAGGCCAAAAAATGATAAAATAAAACAGACTTTATCAGGTTGTAAAGACAAACAGAGATGGAGAGTGTAATGACCTGTCAGATGTGAAGGGATTATAAAAGATGTATAATGAATATCTAGCTCTCTGCTGGGTTTTAATATACCTCTGCATTACTTTCATGATGTCTATTCCAATAATTCTGCTTAGATCTTATTATTATTATTATTACTATTATTATTATTATTATTATTATTATTATTATTATTATTATTATTATTATTATTATCATTGGCAACAATAATTTTCCTTTGATGATGATTGTGGAGATTATTATCATCAT